>JAJOOO010017981.1:0-18103 GCA_029582685.1 Solanum piurae
CAGGTAACTTATGGCATTAGGTGTTAGCATGGTTCTCGCCACTGGTTCATCACCAGTTAGCTTCCATTTTTAATTAATATTATTTTATTATCATAATAAAAGGTAAGTTGTAATATATTGAGATATGTAATTAAATATTAGGTATATTATATTATTTGAATATCCAATTGGAGGAATTAAGACTTACCCTTAGGTTTGAACTTTAGGAAATTGATTATAGAATTAGGTGAGTTTTTGGATCTAGTCTTAGACATAGAATAATATAAGTGTTTATAGACTCATTAACTTACAAATTATGCATATATACTTGATAGATTGGAAAGGTTCGGAGGCATTGAGGAAAGGAAAAGTATTGGAGAAGTAACTTTCTTGACTTCGGTTCTTCGGTGGAGGTAGGTTATGGTTTATTCTATTTGATAGATAGACCCTTAATAGTGATTGATATGCATTGAATGATATTGTGAAGTTCTCTATGTACTTGATTGTGTGGTTGTGTGGCTTGTGATTGGTCTGAAATCCCGAGACCTTGAAATTTATAATTTGAAATCCTCTCTATCTAAGTGATGCCTTTAATAAAGAAGGTTTGATGAAATATTGTTAATGGATTGAAAAGTGGTGATAATAAATGATAAATTAACGGTATTATTGGACCGGAGTGTCACGTTCCGTCACGATATAATTGGATCGGAGTGTCACGTTCCGACATGATATTATTGGATCGGAGTGTCACGTTCCGACATGGTATAATTGGATCGGAGTGTCACGTTCCGATACGGTATTATTGGATCGGAGTGTCACGTTCCGACACAATATTATTGGATCGGAGTGCCACGTTCCGACACGGTATAATTGGATCGGAGTGTCACGTTCCGACACGGTAACATTAAAGGAAAAAGATATTGAATTAACTTAATGTACTCAATCTCAAAGAACCCATTTCCCAAATGAGCGTTGTGTGGAGGCATGAGTCCTTATATGTGTGCTTGATATTGTGATTGATTGCGTACTTACTTTAGTGTTGTTTTCACTAGTTCATGTTGTTTGTTGCTTTCCACTTGCTAAGTGTCATAGTTGATTTTATACTATTATTCATTGTATATTAGTTTCTATTTTGGGTTGGCCGATGATACCTACTCAGTACATGTTACCTCGTACTGAGCCCTACTTGTGTTTTTCTTTGTTTTCTTTTGTGGGGTGCATCGAGTGTACCAGTGACTTCGACTCGCCCTCAGCTCTAGCCAGTCTCCAGCATATCAGGTTCCAGGGTGAGCTATTCATTCAAGCTCGTATTGGATTCTCTCGGTCATGACATGATGTCCTTAGTTTTCGGACATAAACCATTTATTTCATTTATTTTGGTGTTTTGTGATACTCTTAGACTTAGTATTTGGAGATTAGATGTCCTTGATGTGATGACTTTCAGGTTTTGGGAATGACATAGAGTAGACTTTAGTGGATTTGTGTTTCTTACCTTAATAAGATTGAGCTTCTGCATTATGATTTGTATTTCTAAGTTTAACAAGTAATATATGTTGGGGTTTGGTTTCGTTGGTTCGCTGACCTAGGAGGCTAAGTGTGGGTGCCACTCATGACTCATTTTCGGTCGTGACAAATGTGCAGTGGTCAATAGAAAGTGTGGTGGTGACAAAGCAAATGGTAATTTGAGGTCACGGGGTGCCCTACTTGTTATTTGCCAGATTGAGAGGGACTAGACGATATGCCCCCGCACGAGTCCTTAGACATATAGGAGGGAAAAAAGAGATTCCCCAAACCGAAGACATGAAGAAGTTTGCAACCGATCACGAAAATAGTCGAATCTCTTATATTGAGCAGATACGTAGAATATGGATGACTCGAAGGGTATTGGGTGAGCCGGTACCAAATAGGTTCCGTCCTGAATGTTCTAAGGATTACAAGGAGTGGTTAAAGAAGAGCCTCGCTGGAACTATCGAGCCTGGTCCAAACGTTCCTCATATTATTACAGATGTTGGAGCCAGACATCAGGTTCAACTTCATCGACTCTAAGAGAAGTTTGATAACAATGAGTTGGATCATCAACGCCGACATTCGGAAGACGCCGAAGTCATAGCTCAGTTGAAGAAAGAGTTACGAAGAGCCAGGTAATGCATGTCAGAATTGGATGATAGCATGGAACATTAGATTCAGTCGATAGAAAGGTTCAGACATCAGGAAGGGGCTCGGTTGGCTAGAGATCACCTATGGGCGAACACATATGCTCTGTGGGAAGAGGTCAGTATCGCCAAGAGGACCAGACTTGGTGAAAGTTCGGTAGGAGCTTGAATCCTATTATCATCCCCTGCGTAGGATTGCTTTCATTTGTACTTTGTTTTATTATTATTTCCTTTTTGAACGTATTTCCCTATTTATATGTTGTTAAACATTATTTTGAATGATATTAATGAAATATATTTGGGGATAATGAATTAGCTTAAAAAGACATATACATCCTTCAATTCGCTAGGCCTACCCGTGGCACAAAAGGGTCACATATCGATTTAGGACGCGGTATTTGTGTGTTTGCTTGTGTGCTTCAACTGTTTGTGTACTACGTTGCTTTGAATGAGGACCATTTTTAGCCCACTCATTTTCAAAAAAATTCTAAAAATCTCTACAAATACCAAATACAAGTCACTACCAAAGTGTTCGACCAAAATTCCCCGAGTCTTGAGTTTCTCAGCCAAAAAAAAAATTCCACTACCAAATATTAAACATTACTCTATCCTCTCAGGAAAGGTTAATATGCCGCTAGGATGGAAAGAAACCAGAATGTCGAGGAAGAGAAGACCGTGGAAGGCTTGAGAATGAAACTGCAACGGTTCAAACAGCAGATCCAAGAAACCAAAGAACGAAGGATGAAGGTAGAACTCGTCATCACGGTCGCAAAGGCAAAAAATGTGGCATTAGATGTAGAGATAGCAGCTAAAGGGCTGGAACATGCTATCATGAACGAAAAGACAACTGTTATGCACAAGAAAGACGATGAAATATCCCTGAGGCTTCAAAAGCTACACGGAAAATACTTTTTCTTCAATCAAGAAGTCAACAGTGGTCCCGAAGATACTCACCCTGGAGCTGCTGAAGAAAATACCGAGGAGAAAATCATCTATATGCCTCCCTTCCAAGGACGTCTGAAAGAAAGAGAGAAAAAGATCACTCTCTCAGCTTATGAGCGGACACATAGCGTGGGGACAAGATCCATGTGCTCTCATTTACAAGCACCTTAAGGCTTCACGCATGCTGAAGCCTCTCAAAAGAACCACTTTTGGGTTTGAGCAGGAAAGCGCTCAAAAGACGTGTGCCTACCATCCGAACTAAAGGGGGCACACCATAGAAAAATGTGTGGATCTTAAGGCAGCAATCCGTAACCTGATCAATGTTGGGAAGATCCCGTATATGTAGGGTAACAACACCATCCTTACATGTGACCAAGCGGAGCCCAATATACCGGTCACTAAGCACACTTGGTTTTACTGTCACTACTAAGAGAACGTTGTTGGATATCTACAGTCAGTTGGTTCGAAGGGGGATCTTGACCAATATCAGAAAAGATGATGAAACAGTCGATCCCGTTGGAATTGAAATATGGAAATCTTCCCCTTATCACGACGCTATAGATCACAACATTGGAATGTGCATCGGGTTTCGCTATGACGTGGAATCCCTTATCAACAAGGGAAAGATTCAAGTTGAGTTTACCCACCGTGGTTAATGCAGCAGCCAAAATGTTCTAACTAGGCACAATCTATCTTTTAGGAGCTTTATTGTATGTTTTTTCAATTTCCTTGTAATCAATCAAAAATGAATGAATGAAAATGAGAATTTTCTTTTGTATTCGAACTACGTAGGGACTGAATTCTCCTTTGGAGATACGTAGGCAGCCTTTCAAGGCCCGACCCCTATCTTTTAAAAAACTTCTTTTCCCCTTCATTCTACAAGGAAATGTTAAGTTCAGATCAACAAATGCCAAGAGATGCAGCAAAAAGACCTTAGCTCAACGCAATTAACCTTTATGAGTCACTAGTCTCAAAATAAAATGAGCACATTCCTGCTTATTGCTAAAATCAGTCCCCGTTACTCGTGGGTTAACATGTCCTCAAACGAAGCAGGTTTTATGTGTTTACATGTTTTCTATGTGCTATTTTGCATTATTTGTCCTGAATCAAAACTAACATATTTGCCTTTGAGTTATTTTCTTCTACAGGTACTTAGAACTGGTATGTCTCGGTAAGCTGGCTGATCATCCCTACTTCACAAGATCTAAGGCTCCTAAAGATTTATTCCCCGCTCAAAACTCACAGAATGGAAAAGCAGTAATGGGTGACAACAATGAAGAGATTGGCCTTACCAACGTTGTCATGGCTCAGCCCATCATTGCTGATCAGAACAAGCTAATTATGCAGTTGATGCAGTAGATCACCGAGATGGGGGTTGAAATGCAGAGAAGACAAGATTTTCCTAATTCAGTTTTTTCGTTCAATGCTCCAGTAGACGGAAGGCCTCCACTTTACTTCCATTTTTCAAGTGCGGAACAGGCTCAAAACCCACTCTCCAGTCCTACTCAAAACCCCTCAATCATCGACCTAACCACCCAAAATCCCCATTATGCCTCCGCTTCTTACTAGACACCACCCCCTCCTCAAAATACCAACCTCAAAGTGCCAATTCCTCCCCAAAATGCCAACCCCCAAACTGGTCCACCTCCTCAAAACCAAAACGTTAACAACCTGCAAACTTCCCTTCATCACCAAAATAAACATACCAATCCCCATAATTTCCCTCAAAACTACCAAGCCCCTCAAAATGCCTAGAGTCCTACATTGCCCCACCCCTACCTTAAAAGGCGACTTTCCAAATTCCAATCCCAAATGAGCCCTACGCCAACTATTTTGAGCTTGATCACTATGAAGAGCGAGAGAGAGTGGAGATCAAAGAAAAAGGCTGCCAAGTTAGATATGAAAAGAAAAAATCTGAAGGGCCATGAAAGAGTTGCACTGCATTCCTCAAGTCACCCGTTTGAGTTCTGAGGAATTATGCATTCATCTAGATTTGAACCTCCCAGAAGGGTTCAAGGTGCCAAAATTTGACATTTTTGGAGGAATAGGGAACCCCTTATTGCACATGAGGGCCTACTGTGACCAGCTCGTGGGAGTTGGGAGAGATGAAGCTTTATTAATGCGGCTTTTTAGCCGAAGTCTGAGTGGAGAGGCCTTGGAATGGTTTACATCTCATGAAACGAGACAATGGCCTAGCTAGAATGTTTTGGCTAAGGACTTTATCGAACGATTCACCTATAATGTGGAGATCGTTCCTGATCGTTATTCCTTAGAAAAGATGAAGCAAAAATCAAATGAAAGTTAGAGAGAGTTTGTATACATATGGAGAAAAGGGGCAGCTAGAGTTGAACCTCCTATGTCTGAGAAAGAAATTATTGAAGTATTTGTGCGGGTCCAAGATCCCGAGTATTATGATAGAATCAGGTTGCTTGTTGGAGCAAAGTTTTCCGAGATAGTCAAAGTAGGTGAGACTATCGAAAACATATTAAGAACCTGGAAGATTGCCCATGTTGCTGCCTCGCTCGGATCCTCGGGTTTGTTGAAGAAGAAAAGAGAAGATGTGTCTTCTATATCTTATGAGGGGAAGAAAACCCCAAGGAAATCCTCATCGTACCTAGGTCGTTCTCGACCTTCACAGAGTTCGTACCTGGCTTGTTATGCACAAGCTGATTATCAAACCCCTCCCCTCAGTTACCAAAATACCCATCCCCCTGTTATCAAAATACTTCCCCTCCTATCTACCAAACTCCCCTTCCAGTTTACCAGAATTCGTTTCATCACTATCGAAACGCCGACCCTAATTGTGCCAACGTTCATGCAAATTACCAAACCCCTCCTCCAATGTACCAAGCCCCAACTCCAGTTTACCAAAATGCTCCCCCGAACTACCAAGCTCCACAACCAAATTACCAAACCAATTCATACCCAAGATATCAAGCCCCCCGTCCAAACGCTCCAAATTATCGTCAAATGCCTCCCCCAACAAGGCAACTACGATCACCATGTCCAAGGTTTGAGAAGAATCCCATTATAAATTTCACTCCGCTCATTGATAGACGAACAAAGGTATTCGAGCGATTAATCGCGGCAGGTTTTATGCATCTAGTGGGGCCCAAACCGGTTGACACTAGCTCAAGGTTTTACAGACCTGATCAGAGGTGCGCATATCACTCCAACGGTGTTGGACATGATATCAAAGACTGTATCAATCTAAAGCACAAGATCTAAGACCTGATTGCCCAGACAGTGGTCTCTCTCCAGACAATCGTGCCCAATGTCAGTAGTAATCCTTTACCAAATCATAGAGGCGTCACTATCAATATGATATAGACGGATGATGATTGGTGTGTGACAAAGGCAATAGTCTCGATCGCTCCTGATGAACTAGAAATGGTTGTAGCTTCATTGTGCATTAGAGAGAAGAAAGAGTTTGTGATTCTGACACCCGAGAAGGTTGTTGCCTTGGTGCCAAGAGAAACTCCCGCCCGACCAAGGTTTGTGATTGAAACGGCTGCTACCCAGGGTATGACTAGATCCGGCAGATGTTATACACCATAAGAGTTATCCTAGGGAGGTCAGAAGAAGGATCAATCAAAAAAGCCAATTAGTGAAGCTAAAGCAGAAGAGTTCTGGAGAAAGATGCAACCAAAAGATTACTTGATCGTGAAGCATCTGGAGAAAACACCGGCTCAAATTTCTATGTGAGCCCTGCTGATGAGTTCACATCTGCATAGGCAAGTTTTGATAAAAGCTTTAGATGATACTTATGTACCTGTGGGTACTAACAGTGACAATCAGGCGGCCATGATAAACCAAGTCGTTCGAGGAAACTGCATCAGTTTATGTGACGAAGAGCTTCCCTTTGAAGGCAAGATATATAACAAAGCTCTTCACGTCACCATTATGTGTCGAGACAATGTCATAAATTGTGTCTTGATCGATGATGGATCTGGTCTCAACATTTGCCCACTTTCAACTCTTAAGCAACTAAACTTTGACTTGGGAAAGATTCACCAGAACAAAGTTAATATGAGGGATTTTGATGGAGAGCAAAGAGACACGATGGGTGTAGTGAACTTGGAGATTTAGATGGGTACTGCAGAATTTAATGTTGAGTTTCAGGTGTTGGATATCAATACCAGTTACAACTGACTTTTGGGAAGACCGTGGATCCACATGGCTGGGGCTGTGCCTTCTACCTTTCACCAACTAATGAAATTTATTTGGAAGGACCAGGAATTGGTCATTCATGGTGAGGGGAGCCATTCCAATGGGTGTACGCCAATCGTTGATGATATCTCTCGAGGTTGTGATTACTACACAGTGGAGCTGGTAAATGCTCTCGAGGTTGTGATTACTACACAGTGGAGCTGGTAAATGCCATCGGTGATGATTTGGCTCCACAGCCTCATATGCCTTCTGTGTACAAGATGATTGCTGATGTTATGCTACGGAGTGATTTTGAACTAGGTTTCGGGTTAGGGAAGCATTTCTAAGGAATTGTCGAGCTTGTTCAAATTCCTGCCAAAAGAGCAAAGTTTGGTTTGAGTATGTCCCCACAGATGATGAAGCAGAGATGGAGAACAAGAGTGTTGATCAAGCATTTGCCAGGCCAATTCCTCATTTATACCAATAATTTCTAGTACAAGAGCATGTCAATGATGGCGGTCTCGAGGAAGGAATCTGGGGTCTTTTTTAGGAGATTGATACGGTCATCGAGGAAGAGGCTAGGACATCAGGCATTCGTGATGCAAAACCTGATGAGCAATTACAAAATTGGACCTCCACACCACTCATGATTCCCCGCTCATCTAGGTAGAAAGGACACGTGTTTATATTTGTTTTTAAAATTGGTGGTAGTCCGGAAGAGGCCCAAGACCCACCCTTTATGCAATTTTTACTTGTTTGAGTTTTTAAATTCTCCCGTGATGTTTAAAAAGGTGAAATGGCCCTTAGCCATGGCCAAAGTTTGTGCTTGTTTTTCAATTTAAATGAAAGCCTCTTTTATCAAAAATTTGTTTACTTATAACTATTTATATTTTTCTTTCATAACTTTGTTTGTTTATGATTTTAGTAGTATTAATTTAAAACCTGCTAATGTCATGTCATGTCATGAACCGAGTGAATAAAATGAGGCAGGTGATGATGAATACGAGGAATACGAAGAACAAAATGAGGTACCCGAACATGTTGCTGAAAAGTTTCGACAATTCGAGAATCAACACAAGCCAAATTTAGAAGAAACCGAAACTGTGAATCTCGGAGATGAAAAATATGTTAAAGAAGTAAAAATCAGTGTTCATCTGACCGAAGTTCAAAGAATGGATTGATGTATTTGCCTGGTCTTACAGAGATATGGCAGGGTTGAGTACGAATATGGTGTCCCACAAGTTGCCGATTAATCCAGATTTCAGCCAAATAAAATAAAAGACTCAAAAGTTCAAGGCTGAGTTGAGTTTAAAGATCAAAGAGGAGATTACCAAATAGATTGAGTCTAAGGTAGTAGAAGTGACACAATATCCGACTTGGCTAGCCAATGTTGTTCCAGTGGCCAAGAAAGACGGGAAGATCAGAATTTGTGTCAATTATAGAGATCTCAACAAAGCAAGCCCGAAAGATAATTTTCCATTTCCAAACATTCACATCCTCATTGATAAATGCGCTAAGCATGAGATACAGTCATTTGTGGATTGTTATGCGGGTTATCATCAGATCATAATGGATGAAGAAGATGCATAAAAGACAACTTTCATTACACCTCATGGGGTATATCATTATCAGGTGATGCCTTTAGGTCTCAAGAATGTCGGTTCTACCTATATGAGGGTTATGATAACCATCTTTCATGACATGATTCATAAAGAGATCGAGGTGTATGTAGATGACGTCATAATCAAATCCCGCGAGAGTTTGGATCACTTGACTCACTTGAGGAAATTCTTTGATCGCCTGCATCGTTACAATTTGAAGTTAAATCCCGCCAAGTGTGCTTTTGGGGTGCCAGCTGGCAAGTTGTTGGGATTTATAGGCAGCAGAAAGGGCATTGAGCTTTACCCTTCTAAGATCAAAGCAATTCAAGAGTTACCTCCTCCGAAGACCAAGAAAGAGGTAATGAGTTTCCTGGGAAGGTTGAACTACATTAGCTGGTTCATAGCCCGATCTACTGTGGTGTGTGAGCCCATCTTTAAGTTGTTGAAAAAAGATGTTTTGACCAAGTGGACCGGAGAATGTCAAGCTGCTTTTGATGCCATCAAGAACTATTTATCCATTCCACCGATATTGGTTCCCCCACGGGAAGAAAGTCTATTGTTGCTATATTTATTTGTCTCGAATAACGCATTCAGATGCGTGTTGGGTCAGTATGACAAACCTGGAAAGAAGGAGCGAGCTATCTACTACCTGAGCAAGAAATTCACTCCATATGAGGCCCGTTACACTCTTTTGGAGAGGACATGTTGCTCGTTGACTTAGATTGCTCAGAAGTTGAGACATTATTTGTCTTCTTATTTCCAGAATGAACCCGTTGAAGAATATTTTCCAGAAAGTAATGCCGACCAGGAAGTTGGCTAAATGAAAAATGCTTTTGAGTGAGTTTGATATTGTGTATGTGACTCAGAAGGCGATAAAAGCACAAACCTTGGCTGACCATCTTGCAGAAAATCCAGTTGATGAAGAATATGAGCCGCTCAAAACATATTTCCCTGATGTAGAAGTAGCATTTGTGGGAGAAGATATTTCTGAAGCATACCCAGGTTGGTGAGTATTCTTTGATGGAGCGGCAAATCACCAAGGGAAATGTATCAGAGCAGTCTTAGTGTCAGAAACCAGTCAGCACTATCATATGTCGGCTAAACTCCAATTTGATTGCATAAACAACATGGCTGAGTATGAAGCTTGCATCATCGGTCTGAAGATGGCAATTAATATGAACATTCATGAGTTGTTGGTTATTGGAGATTCATATTTGCTAATTCACCAAGTTCAAGGGGAATGGACCGTGAAGAACCCAAGGATCACACCATATGTGCAATATATACAGCAGTTATGCAAAAGAATTCGCAAGATTAAATTCAGACACCCCCCCAAGATACATAATGAGTTAGCCGATGCCCTTGCCACCATTGCCTCAATGATTAAACATCCATATACAAGTTATATTGATCCACTGGATATAGAGGTAAATGAGCAGCCTGTCCATTATTCACATGTTGAAGCCGAACCAGATGGTTTGCCTTGGTATTTTGCATAAAGAAGTATTTGGAAACCGAAACTTATCCTGATAATGCAACGTTCAATTAGAAGAAGTTGATACGCCGTATGGCCCTCAACTTCTTTCCAAGCGGGGAAATCCTTTATAGGAGGACTCCAGATTTAGGTCTTCTCAGATGTGTTGATGCTAGTGAAGCTGTGAAGCTTTTGGAACAGATACATGTTGGAGTTTATGGTACTCACATGAATGGACTCACTTTGGTAAGAAAGATTCTTCGAGCCAGTTACTTTTGGATGACTATGGAGCATGATTGTTGCAAGTTTGTGCAGAAATGTCATAAATGTCAAGTGCATGGTGATTTGATTCGAGTGCCACCTCACGAACTCAATGCTATGAGTTCACCCTGGCCATTTGTAGCTTGGGGAATGGATGTCATTGGTCCAATAGAGCCAGCCGCCTCTAACAGACATAGATTTATTTTGGTTGCCATTGACTACTTTACCAAGTGGGTGGAAGCAGCTTTGTATAAGTCGGTGACCAAGAAAGTTGTAGCTGATTTCATCCGTGACAATATGATATGTAGGTTTGGAGTACTGGAATCCATCATTACTGATATGGAGCAAATCTCAACAGTCATTTGATGAGAAAGATATGTGAACAATTCAAGATTACTCACGAAACTCAACCGCTTATCGTCCCCAAATGAATGGAGCTGTAGAAGCTGCCAACAAGAATATCAAGAAGATTTTGAGGAAAATGATTTGCAATCACAGAAGTTGCCATGAGATGTTTCCATATGCTTTATTGGGTTACAGAACGACCGTCAGAACGTCAATTGGAGTTACTCTATACTTGTTAGTATATAGAACAAAAGCAATTATACATGCAGAATTTGAAATACCTTCGTTGAGAAAATCATTCAGGGATTCGCAAGCGGATTGATCAATTAACATTGATCGATGAGAAGAGAATGGTTGTTGTTTGTCATGGTCAACTGTATCAACATAGAATGATTCGTGCTTTTCACAAGAAAGTAAGAGCCAGGATATTTGGAATTGGTTAGTTGGTTCTCAAACGCATTTTCCCTTATCCAGATGAGTATAAAGGGAAATTTTCACCAAATTGGCAAGGAACCTACATGGTTCGTAAAGTGTTATCTGGAGGTGCCTTGGTCCTGTCAGAAATGGATGGCACCGAATGGACAAAACCGATCAACTCAGATGCTGTCAAGAGATATTATGTGTGAAGTTTCAGTTTCTATTTCTGTCGTTTCCTTGTAATTGTTATATTTGCTTGTAATCGTTTTGCTTAGAATTTTATCCCTCTTGTAATGAACTACGTCTGACCTGAATTCTCAAGAATGAGATACATAGGCGGCCTATGTCGGCCTCGATCACCCTCTTTATCCCTTTTAAAAAAATTTTGTACTTGAACTACGTTCGATCTGAATTCTCGAGAATTATATACGTAGGCGGCCTATGTCAGCCTCGGTCGGTTCCTTATTTAAATTTCTTATTTTTGTTAATCTTTGAGGGGGAACTACGTTTGACCTGATTTCTACCTCAACAGGATACGTAGGTGCCACAACGGCTCGGTCATATCTCCCGTAAGATTTCTATTTTTTTCTTTATAATAGAAACTGGACAAAAAATTTGAGAGGGACTCAAAAATTCTCAAGAAGAGGATTTCTCCAACAAAGTCAAGACTAAAGTCACATCGAGAATTGTAACTGGGACAAAATTTTTGAGAAGATCTCAAAAATTCCATAATTTGTTCATCAACAGTTCAAGATACCCCAAGACAGTTAACTGGGACAGAAATTTTTGAGGTCATCCTCAAAAGATTTAATAGGGTTCATCGGAAGTTTGGAACAACTTTGAATGCTTCCCAGCAAGTAATTAGATAGACCTCGAAGCATCAACCTCAAAGACGTTCATTAAGCCTGACGTGACATGACACTTGGCAGTGACATTCCCAAATATTGCTCTTTGAAAATTTATTTTTCTTAAAACTTTTCTTTCATGTTTCAATTGTTTTGCATAAAAATGTCGTCTTATCAACCAAGTACCGGGAGATCGGAGGAATCAACCGGAGAAAGCAAAGCAAAGAGCAGACAACCCAAGAGATCGACACATATCAGCTCACTTTAAACTAACAATTCTTTTGTGGATGCAGGAAAATTTTTATGCTTCTTATACCAAAGAGTTGGGAATATGAGTAATATTAGTTTATTCAAATTTTTAGCAAAGCAAGGTTCATAACGAACATTGCAACTATGTTCGGAGATGGAACAAACGAAAACCACGAAGAGAGCAATATTATTATTTTCCAGCAACTAAAGATACCTGGAAGACGTTTATCAACATTATATTATCAGATATGATAATATTCTTACCCTAAAGGTTATTTATGTTGTATTGTCGAATGAGATGATACCATTATTCGGAGAATCATTTATATCGTATTGTCGAATGAGATGATACCACTATCTGGAGAGTCATTTATATTGTATTGTCGAATGAAATGATACCACTATCTGGAGAGTCATTTATATCGTATTGTCGAATGAGATGATACCATTACCCGGAGAGTCATTTATATTGTATTGTCAAATAAGACGATACCACTACTCCGAGGATCATTTTTATTGTATTGTCAATTGAGACGATACCGCCACCCAGAAGATACCCAAGAGATCACCTATGGTGTTTGGGGAAGCATTATCTTCGTTCGGTACCGGGGATGGCATCATCAGAAAAGAAGATCATGCATAGCAAGAGAAGGAAGTCATGCATAGCAAGAGAAAGAAGTTATGCATAGCAAGAGAAAAAAGTCATGCATTGGAAGAGAAGGAAATCATGCATAGCAAGAGAAGGAAGTCATGCATAGCAAGAGAAGGAAGTCATTCATCGCAAGAGAAAGATTCATGCATAGCGAGAGAAAGAGTCATGCATCGCAAGAGAAGGAGTTGTGCATCGCAAGAGAAAGATTCATGCATAGCGAGAGAAAGAGTCATGCATCGCAAAAGAAGGATTCATGCATAGAAAGAGAAGGAGTTGTGCATCGCAAGAGAAAGATTCATGCATCGCAGGGACGGGAACCATGCGTCACAAAGAAATCAACATCGATTGCATCATTTTCATTTGCAAGAACAATATCAAGAGAACTATCAACATATTACATCAACCTATTTTATTACTTCGACATCAAAGAAAGAGTACATTGACGATTATATTGCAAATATAATATACAAGCTTTATTTGCTTTACGTCAAACTAGAGGAAGCTGACGTCAAACGTCCAAGGAGAACAATTAAGTGTCAACACGGTAAAAGACACTATCTCCCTATTTGAATTGCATTTTATGCTAATGAGTTTTATCTCAGTCTTTTTCTAGAGCATCCCAAGAGGATGAATTCTCAAAGCAAACCACAGGTGTGGACTACATCAAAAAGGATGCAGCACAACGTGAAACTTTTCCTTAGCAGCGAACTAGGACATAGTCCAAAGAGGAGTGCCAAACTCTTAAGACGCGAGCAGAGGAGCGACTTCCACCACCATCAAACCACACCCCTATCAGAAGACATGTGGATTTTTATTTACTTTTATCGGTTCTAGTTTCACATTCAGAAAATTTTGGGCTCACCGGAGGCATCTTTCCAACCCGAGTGACAATACACAAAGAGCTTTGGAAATTATGTCCACACAAGTTCTTAATTATAGGTGTGAAGCATGCCACATTCATGGTTGAGAGGTTGCAAGCCTTATTTTCATACTCGGTTTACTTTTGTCACTCGTCCTGAACCGAAGGATATCTTAGCATAAGAGATTTCCTTTTCAACCGATCGAGTCAAACTACAAGCAGCCTAATTCCCTAAGTTGGGGGATATGTAGGCGGGATCAATGTTGAAAACTCAGCTGTATTCCAACATTCACTCTCAAATCTTATTCTCGAGCATTTCAGTCTCTTCATAATTCGATATCGGAATGACTTTTGAGTTCTTTCAAAATCGAGCGTCAAATCAAGCGTACCAAACTACAAGTGGCCTGAATTCTCATATAGCCTGAGATATGTAGGAAACTCATTTTCGGGGTTTGGCCATAATTTCTAAAGTCCATACCAAACCCCTTTTCTAAGAGATGAAGATGTGGTCGGTCAAAATTGGATTCGTCATTTTCATTTCCCGAGAGGGTCATTGCATTTTTCATTTGCCAAGAGGGCCATTGCATTTTCATTCGCCGAGAAGGCCATTGCAATCTTGGATAGGGCAGCAATGTTCTAATTTTTAGTGTATTCAAACCACATCAGAGAGGATGACTGCTGAAAGCAGAATTCAATAAAAACATGATAACAGAATGAATTAGAGCTATGTTCTAATTTTGAGTGTCTTCTTGGATAGTTATAGCGGCCCACAGGTGCGAGATGTACCTGGTGGGGTCTGGACATAGTCCTTTCAGGCACTGGCCGTTTAGTTGATGGTCCATTGGATGATCGATGCAAGACCTTTTCTTATTATATGATATCTTCGCCATGGATGACAGTATACCTCCTTGAAGCGAAGGCAGGAGCAAAACCTATTGATGTGGCAAAAAAAAAGTAGTTTTTAAGTCAAAAATAAAAAAAATAAACTTAAATGACTTTTAAGTCAAAAAAATAAAAAGTTGGGGGAGTCCTACTTCTGGTTTTTAATTTATTTTTAAAAAAAAATCTTTTAAAACTTATTTTAATTTTGCCAAACACTCCCAAAAATAAAAAATGACTTAAAAGTAAGTTTGATCAACTTTTAAGCCAATCCAAACAAGCTCTAAGTATCGGTACGAAAAAAAATATTTTCTAGAAGATAAGTGAGTTTTTTTGTTTAGTTTTTTATATTTGATAAGTAAATAAAAAAATATTATTCTAAAAGTGTTTATATATAATTTTAATAAAAATTTCGGGTGAGTGGAAGAGCAAGGATGAGGGCAATGGGAAGGGAGGAGTGAAGATGAGGTGAGTTGAAGGGTGAGGAATACACAATGAATATAGAGTAACATTAGCAGAACTTGTTTTTTCTACTTTCACCAAAAAAAAAAATTAAATTTTAAAAAGATGGCCAAACAACTTCTGCATCTTCTTCGTTGCGTCTTCTTCTTCCTTGTTCTTCGTCTTCTTCGGTTGCTACTTCGGCTTTCTTCTTCTTCTTTAAAATTTGACGTATCGTAAAACATAAAACATTTTGAGTGAATTATGTATCAAAAGACTTAAAATATCTAGAGAATTTCATATCTAAAATTTGAGAGTACTCAAGAGGTAATTTTGAGTTGATCGAGATTGAATACTTAGCATATACTTCATATATAGTTTTATATTTAACTTTTTGAGTATATCATAATATATAGTCAGTGTCTAATTCATGATTATAGATGTAAGCTATATGTTGTACATTCAGTGTTTACTTTCTATAATCTTTGGCAAACTATATTGTATAGTCATTATACTTCTTATATGACTTTTAACTATTTTTTATATAAATGAAACATGACTATATTTATTATAATTAATTACTTTATTGTATATATTTAAAACTAATCCGTAATAAAATTCCGAACATATCATTTTGGGCTCTACCGTCCGAGATGAGTAAAGCAGACTCGAGAAATATTTTTGACGTTAAAAATTCTTTCATTTCGTTGGTATTGACTAATTAATTCGAATTAGTTGACAATAATTTTGTTTATACTTGTCACATGTCTGATTAAATAATCTTCACTTCAATATATATTTTAACCAACATATCAAGTGAAGTGCCTCCTTTAATAAATCACTTAATTCTTCCTTTTCGTATGGACATTTAGAAAAAATATGAGTCTATACTTAACCCTTTAATCCTCTTAGGCTCATTTTCTATATGTGCTAATGAATGTTTATGAGTTATGACCTAATTTGTGTTGCAATCTAATTTTTCATTACATTTGTACTTTTTGCAATATCATTTGACAACTAGGCAGAGGGGTAAAAAGTAAAATGAACTATTATCTAAATCAATTACATTTTATTTTACTAATTAATAATTTTATATTATATTTCAAGTCAAATACATTTATATATATATATATACTAGATACAAAAGTCCAGGCAAGTCCGGGCCCAATATATGTTACTTTATTTGTTTTAAAGTTGTCAATTATTGTGATTTATGATATTCTTAGTTAACATAATTTTCAAATAATATATGCCCCATGTTTTTAAATATTTTAAGTTGTGATTTATAGTACTTTCAACGTAATTTTCAAATAATATATGTTACTCACTTTGTCCCAACTTACGTGACACATGTAAAATTTTGAACTCAATCAAATTTTCAGTATGTTTTTTAAATATTTTAAATTGTTAATATTGCAATTTATAGTACTCTTAATTAATATAATTTTTAAATAATATATGTTATTTTTCTGTCTCAATTTTTGCAGCACATGTAAAATTTTGAGAGTTGATCAAATTTTTAATATTTTTTTAAATACTTTAAGTTGTGATTTATAATACCTTAACGTAATTTTCAAATAATATATATTACTCTCTTTACCACAATTTATGTGGCATGTATGTGTGAATTGCAACTTATAGCACTCTTAATTAACGTAATTTTTAAATAATATATCTTATTTCTCTGCCCTAATTTATGTGGCACACGTGAAATTTTGAGATTGAATCTAATTTTTAATATATTTTTAAATACTTTAAGTTGCGATTTATAGTACTATTAACATAATTTCCAAATAATATATATACTCCCTTTATCACATTTTTTTTGTTTAATATGTTTTCAAACATTTTAAGTTGTTAATTCAATACGGGTAAAATTTTGAGAATTAACCAAATTTATAATATTTTAAGTTAACCAAATTTCAATATAAAAATAAAAAATATTGAAACAAAAACAAATTAAACAAATTAAAACAAATGAATATGAAATATAAATGGAGAATTTATGGTATTCTTAATGTGATTTTTCAAATAATATATGTTATCCCCTTCGTCCCAATTATACCGTTCACGTGAAATTTTGAGAGTTAATCGAATTAGTAATATTTTAAATTTATTTTTTAGTACTATTTAAAAAGGAAATTATTACTCGTGATAGGACCATGAAGTGTGCTCTCAGTAGTCAATAGTCTCTTGGTATTTAATAAAATTAGAAACTTAGTTCCTCTTTTTGTCAATTGAGAAACTTGACCCTAAGCTTCTCTCTATTTCCTTCAAATATTATATATATATATATATATATATATATATATATATATACACACACCAGGTACAAAAACCCGGACATGCCCGGGCCCAAAATATATTAGGTTATTTTGTTTTAATTTATATGATACTGATAAAATTAGAAGAGTTAATTAAATTTTTGAATATTTGTTATTGTTAATTATTTTTATAATATTTGTAACATACTTTTTGAATAATATTTGTGGTACATATGAAATTTTGAGAGTTAATTAATTTTGTAATATATTTTTAGTTGTTAATTATTGTGATCTATGTGACTATATGACACATGTGAAATTTAAATATTTTTAAGTACTTAATTTTTAAATAATATATGTTATTTCTCTTGTTTCATTTATGAAGCACATGTAAAATTTTGAGAGTTAATCAACTTTAATATGTTTTTAAATACTTTAAGTTGTGATTTATAATAATCTTAACGCAATTTTCAAATAATATATGTTACTATCTTTGTCCCAATTTATGTGATGCAAGTGAAATTTTGAGATCAGTTAATCACATTTTAATATGTTTTTCAAATATTTTAAGTTGTTAATTATTGTGATTTATA
>JAJOOO010017983.1:0-16590 GCA_029582685.1 Solanum piurae
GTTTGAATGTGTGGATGTAAATAAGTTTTTTTATTCCGCACTATTTTCATTATTGAATGCAATGAATGACTATGTGGCTTGTATAAGACCCCTTCGGGGTCGAATACGCCATGTTACAACTAGGGGGTACTCTCGGGTCGTGACAGCGAGATAGAGACATTGGGTGAAGTGTCGAACGACTCGACGAGCTCGACTAAGCTTGTCAAATGATTCAACATGCCCATTTTCAATCCATCTTCTCGAATTCAATCCCGCAAACCCCTGAAGCAAAATTAAAGCATGCACTAACTAAATTCGAACAAGGCCCATACTACCCATTACCTCAGAATACTCAGATTTCTCCCGTACTTGCCGCATTTGGCTATTTGACGATATGTACTCTTAAGAGCGGTGTCACCCTCTCTATCATTGAGAAAAAATTTGACATTTAGCACAAACATGGGTTTCTCAGACTTCACCCAATTAATTAAAACCACATGCAAACACGACCCAACTCATCAAAAAGTACCAATATTACGAGCATTTGACAATCAGTTAACACATGCAAGATTCTCAAATTAAACTAGGCATGTAATCATTCTAAACCTATCAGAGAGGCCCAGCACACATCAATAAGATACGATCATTGCGCAAGAGTTCAAACTATTCGAAAGTTAAATTAGGATTTGGCTAACTAACCTTTTGTGCCGATTAAACTATGATTGAAAAGCTAGGCAACAAAGAAATTCAATTCAGAGCAGAGATTACTCAAATAAAGTACTAGTAGGATATAAGAATATTGACAATACTACCTTGGTGTGAATTTGTGAAGATTTGAAACGAGGGAAATAGTAGGAGTTCAAATTTTAAGAACTTTGGCCATTATAAACCGTTCAGTTCGCGGTAGTTCGGCGACGTTAGTTGAGGTCACCGATCCACTCGAAAATACGCTGAGTGATCCCTTGTCCCACCGATTGTTACAGACTTTTCAATTTCTTGGGATCAAGATGGCGGTCTAAGTCAAAATCGCCGATCTGGTCAGTGATTCGCCGACCTGTTTAGCGGTCTACTGACTGACCTTTTTCTAGCCAATCTGTATTTTTCACCACTTTTCTCATTCAAACCTACACCAATAACACACCGTTATTGGTAAAAGCAAGTTAAAGCATTTAAAACCTTGGGTTGCCTCCCAAGAAGTACCTTATTTAACGTCGTGGCTCGACGCGAGTCCTTACTCTCTCCCCATTGGTTGGGTTGGACCTAGTGTCATTAGGTAACCCCAATAGAGTGAAGAGGAGGCACCGCATAATTCAGGAGTGTCCTGAACAGCTTAATTGATCTAGAATGAGAGCCAACCATTTGATTCAACACTTCAACACTCTCCTTAATCTCTTCCAACAGTCGATCTTGTTCGGTGACTTTTTTTAGAATGATTTGGAGTGTGTCCTAGACACGATTGTTCTCCCTGTTTCTAGACTGCTTCCTCTCGTGAGGAGGTATGTACCTCCCGGGACTCTTACACTGGTTTTCCTCCTCTATTATTCTGGTTGCCAACTCATTCAGCTGAGTTACCAGTGCGGTTAACTCAAAGTCTCTCTTGACTTCTTGGCTCGACTCAGCCGAGTGCCACCATTCTCAGCTTCCATCTGCGGGGAACCTACCTACACCAACAAATTTAAAGAAAAACAAAACTAAAGTTAAGGTTAGTAAACTACAACTAAGAAGAACATAAATTCTACTAAACTAAAAATTATCAAGTAACAGCACTCCCCGGCAGCGGCACCATTTTGATGCTTATCGTGACCAACGACACTAACTACGGTTCGAGTGTCTACGATCGTTGATAATATAGTAACCCAACCAAGGGTTGGGGTCGTGTCCCAAGGGAGCAATTTTGAGAATTAATAGAAAAATAAAATCTAGTTCTAACTAGTCGTAGCTAAAGAAATTAACGATTAAAAACATTGTAAATCGAAGGGGGGACACAAAAGTGTCAAATATCAATTTGGGGGTGTTGTCACAAGTAAGTAAAAACAACAAAATTAACAAGAAAATCAATTATGGGGAAGAGTTCTTGGGTTGTGACCGCAATACAAGTTGAGATAAATGGTTGGGTACTGCTTTCGATAGGAAATTTGCAAGATAATAGTGACTAGGCTAAGCTTTAGATGGAAATAAGTTCCCTCTCGTGCAAGTCGAAAACACATGGGTGGCTTTGTATTTGAAACTACAAACCCATTAAATTAAACCACAGCCACTAGGTGAAATCACCATTAAAATAGATCTAACCTATCAGCAAGCAAGACCCAACAATAATATCAACACATATTTGCTAAATCACACCCCAAGAATAGGGTTTTTAGCCACACATCAAGAAATAACAAAATACACCTAAAATGATAGTGAAATCAAATAAGTATAAGAAATTAAACCTTGATTTAAGCAAAGGAAGAAGAATAGAAAATCCCCACTTCAAACTTGGGGAAGATGAACTTCTTTCTTCAAGTTTCCAAAACCCTCTCCAAACTTGAGAGTAAAAAGTACTAAAAAATTATATTTACTAAAATTTGATACTAAAATATGATACTAAGCTATAACTCTCAACAAGTATTTATAGTTTTAAAAATCTGTGTTGCGGCGGATCACTCGGCGACATTAGTCAGAATCACCGATCAACTCGGCAATTCCTCCTTTGGTGTAGTTCATCGCCGTCTTGCACCATCTTTCGGCATCGTGCTGCTCTGGGTCATTGGGCGACATAGTACTGCTTTGCGGACCTTCTCGGTGATGCGCCGACTGCTCCCTTTTTCCGCCGACTTGATCCCTTCCTTCAGGGCTCAGCACACTAGAACAAAAGGTGAATTGAGACCCTTCGGCGATTCACCAAGTGGACTCGGCGATCCTTAGGTCTTCGTTTTCTTGTTCTTTTCAGCCTTTTCGTTCCTTTTTACGAAGTATTGTCCATGCTTTCCTTTAAACTTCAAATAACTGAAATTTAAGGTTTTCATCAGATATTGAGATAAAATAAGTATTTGAGGACACAATTTCAATTAAAATATAGCCCTAATTGAGTCCAATTTGTGGACTCATCAACGATACCTCCTATTCAGTCAGTTCCTATAGTAGAAGAGTTTCCAGAAGTCTTTCCAGATGATATACCTGGAGTCCCTCCTGAGAGAGAAATAGACTTCGACATAGACAATCCTCCCGATACTCGTCCTATCTCTATTCCACCATATAGAATGGCACCAGCAGAGTTGAAAGAGCTTAAAGATTAGTTGAAAGATCTCATTGATAAGGGTTTCATTCGACCAAGTGTCTCACCTTGGGGAGATCCGGTCTTATTTGTGAGAAAGAAAGATGGTTCTCTTAGGATGTGTATAGACTACCGCCAATTGAACAAGGTTACCATCAAGAATAAGTATCCTCTTCCAAGAATTGATAATCTTTTTTATCAACTTCAAGGTGCTTCTTGTTTTTCTAAGATTGACCTCAGATTTGGTTACCATCAGTTGAAAGTAAGGGAGTGTGATATTCCCAAGACATCATTCAGGACCCGTTATGGTCATTATGAGTTTCTGGTCATGTTGTTCGGTTTAACTAATGCACCTGCAGCGTTTATGGACCTTATGAATAGAGTATTCAAGCCTTATTCAGATATGTTTGTTATCATTTTCATTGATGACTGATGAGTCCACAATTTGGACTCATTTAGGGATTCATTTTAATAGAATTAGTGTCCTCAAATGTATATATTGTCTCAATAACTTATGTAAATCCTTAAGTTTCAGGTATTTGGAGTTTGAGGCAAAGCATAGACACTACTTGGCAAAAAAAGGAACAAAATGGCTGAAAAGACGAAGAACAGAAGGCCTGAGGATCGCCTAATGTATTAGGTGAACCGTCGAATGGCCTTAACCTCGCCCATAGTTCCAATGTGCTGAGACCTAAAGGAAAAGATCAAGTTGGCGATGAAAGAGAGCAGTTGGTGCGTCGCTAATCAGTTCCGCGAAGCAGTACTATATCACCCAACGATGCAGAAGGCGAAGATGCTGAAGGCAAAAGCTGAAAGGCGATGAAGAAAACCAAAGGGTGGATCGCCGAGTGCATCGGCGATCCCGACTAACTGCGTCGAAAGATCCTTCGCAAAAATTTTTTTTTTACAACTATAAATACTAGTTTGTGTTTTTATCTTAGGATGCAATTTCAGAGATAACATTTTATTTTCTAAGTTTTCAAGTATAGAACATTTTTGCTTAGCTTTTGAATATTTGAAGACTTCCAATTCCAAGAAATTAGAAATGGGTGTTAAAGATTCTTCATCATAGACTCGTTAGAAGTAAATATAATTCGAACCCAGTTGATGTTACTTCGATTTGGTATCATTTTCTTCCTTTTCTCTATGTCTAGCTAAAACCTCAATTCTTGGGATGTAATCGGAATATGGGATAAACTACACAATCGGGTAAATGTTATTTATATTCAATTGTTTAACATTTGTAACTAGGCTAGACTTTAGTGGGGGTAAATTTTCTCTTGAGCAACTTACCCCAAATCAACTCAGTTTCTCTCAAACACCGAGTTGCCGCTTTTAAGCACAGCCTCCACCTTAGCCCATTCACTCTCTCAAGTTGAATGTGTGGGAAAAGGCCTAGGATTCACTCTCTTGAGCTGAAACCATGACGACCCAATAACCACCGACTATCGATTTAGTAGTTTTAGTTTTAAAACCTCTCTCTCGAGCAAGCCAAAAACAATAAGATGAAATCGTATTTGCAACTACAATCCCATTAAGTTCCAACACAACTACTAAACAAAATCACATTTAAACAGCAAATAGACTAACAATAAGCAAGATAACCCCATCTATGGACAGACGCTTTTCCTCAAGGATCGTCCTTAGCCCCTCAGTCTTTAATTTATTCATTGGCTTGGGCGGAGGACCCTGTACCAGAGGTGCCAGTACCATTGCTTGTTCTGGGATTGGTGGAGTAGGGTGGTAGGCTGCGGATTCTTGATCCTAGATGGATCATTCCTCTTTTTAGATCGTAACTCCGCCCTCTGTGCTATGACAAACTCATCATCCTCATACTTTGTAGTTTGAGGCTCTTGATGCTCATCCTCACCTTCAGATGGGGTAATGTAAGTAGCATAAATCCCATCATTGTCTAAGCTTGCTTCCGATAAATCTGATGTCTTGCCTTTACCTTTGACTTTCCCACTAGTTGTGGACGTTTTGTGGCTCTTCCCCTGGATGCAAATGCATTCTCATTCAGTGTAATTCCCTTGCTTTCCCTTGGTGTGGCATGTTTCTCCCAGCAACTTTAGACGTAGCCATGTCTGCAATCATAGTGGGAAAAATTAGATATACTTAATCAATTTCATAGAGAAGCAATTGCAGAAGAACTCGTTGAGTTACTCGGCGAGTCGCCAAATCACCTTGGCAAGCTGAATCTGGCTAGCCGAAAGAGTTCGCTTAAATATTTTGGCAAGTTGGCGAAGGGAAATATCTTTCGGCGAATCGCTGATCCCATTCAGCGAGAAAGGGATAGTTCGCCGAAAGTTACAGTGCATAAAATTTTCAGTGGTGCAGACAAAGTGCGATCAAAACTACCTTCGGCGAGTCGTCGAGTGCTTTCGGTGACCTCAGGCTACTCACCAAAAGTTACAGACTTCAACTACTCATTTAGCATGAAATTAAAGGTGAGATGGGGACATTAGGCGAACTGCCAAGTGATTTGGCGAGCTCGACCCAACTCGCCAAATGACCCAACGTGCCTATCTTCGACCCACTTTCTCGAATTCAACTCAGCAACCCCTAAAAATAAAATCAAAGCATGCACTAGTTCAATTAAGCTCAGACCCATAAAACCCATCATCCCAGGATACTCAGACTTCTCCCAATTTTGCAAAACTAAACAACATGCAAGCACAACCACACAAAATTTAATCATTTCAACGCACAAGCATACGTGATTTCAAAAATCAAGACAAAATGGGCAAGATTCTAAAATTAAAATAGGCGTTTGGACAATCTAATCTTATCAGAGAGGCCAAGCACACGACAATACTATAATATCATTTTCATAAGAGAAGATATTACTAAAGCCTAAGTTTGGGGTTCGGAACACCAGCCTTTGGTGCTGATTAAATTACTTTGAAATGCTAGGCGGCAAAGAAATCCAACTCCGAGGACAGATCAACACTAGTAATACTCTAAAAACACAAGAAATATAGAAACTAGAAAGCGGGTGTGAGTTTGGGCAAATAAAAAGTGAGGGAAAGTGAAAGGGTTTGAAATTTAAATCCTTGGCTCTCTTTAAGACCGTCCTGTTTTCGCCAACTCGACGATATTATTCATGTTCGATGAGCTACTCGACGACACGCTGAGCGGTCATTTATCCCGCCGAGTTTTATAGGACCTTCCAATTTATGTGGGGATCCAAACGGCGGACTTTGTCGCGATCGCCAACCAGGTTGGCGACTTGCCAAGGTGATCCTGGGCTCGCCAAGTTTTACAGGCTCCAAATTAAAATTGTGTTGAGCCCAATGATGGATCAAATAGGGTGCACTGACAGCTCCGGCGATGCGCTGACTAGAACATTCGCTCACCCACCTGCAATTTTCAAACACTTTTCACACTCAAACCTGCACAATCAACACACCATTATTTACAAAGACAAAAATAAAGCATTTTAAGGGGTTTTGGGTTGTCTCCTAAACAGCGCCTTAGTTAACGTCGTGGCATGACGCAAGTCACCATTCAAACCTCATTCTCGGAGTTAGCCATAGTCTCACTAGGTAACCCCTCTTGATGATGTGAGTAAAGACATGACAACACTTGATCTATTTGGGCTTCTTGTAGTTGAATGATCATGGAATGGGAGGTCGTCATCTTATTCAGCATTTCGACAGTCTCTTTTATCTCATTCAACACTCTATCTTGTTCCTAGATTTTGTGTAGAATGAGTGACAGGACCTCTCCATTTTGTCTACCCTCATGTTGCTTCATCTTTTTACACTTGCGAAGGGGAAGGTACTTGCTCTTCTTTTTAGACCTTACTTCTAACTTCTTTACCTTCTTGGACAGATCATCCAGCTGAATCAATAATGCAGCCCATTCTTGGTCCTTTTTTGCTTCCTTGTTGGGTTTAACCATACCATCAAGGCGTTGGGCTACCACTTCATAGGGTTGTTTTGTCAAACACCCTATAAAGAGTTGATCAACAATGCTTCTATTTTCAGAACCAATGCCTCTATAGAAGCATTCCAGCAACAATTTATCAGGAATCCCATGAGTTGGTCACTGCTGTAGTAATGCCTTAAACCTAGGCCACATCTCATGGATAGGTTCACCCCCACTTGTTTGAACGTTAGGAGGTTGTCCCTAAGATTCAATAATTTCAACAGGGGGTGATCCATTTGATACCTAGAATTACCATTCACACTCATCTTCCCTGTTGCAATACACAAACAAGAAAAACACAACTAAAAATTAAGTAAGTAAACTATGACTAACAAAAGAAAAATTTGACTCAACTCGAATTTCTCAAGTAACACCACTCCCCGTGGTTCTTATATTTCAAGTTGGGTTAGAGAATTCTACAGTGCATACGGTGCATTGATACCCCAGAGGAAGAAGCAAGCAATAGCTTCCAAAGAAGTTGACTATGTGGTTGTCAGAGGTAAGAAGGTAACTTGTGACAGTGATGCTATCAACACTGTCTTGGGCATGTCCACGAGTATTAATGATCACTTCCAGCACTTGATCAGAACAGAGAAGCTGGGGGAGATAAAAAAAAGTGCTTAGCTCCACTAATTTCAGATGGTACTCCAAAGTGGTTGGCAAAAGGGGCCCCAATTGAAAAGAAAGACTTGAACGTTGCTGCAAGATTCTGGTTTGGTTTTATCAGCAGCACAATCATGCCATCCCAGAATTAGTCAATCATTTGCCTAGCTAAGGCTGCCTGTCTGGGTTACATCATAAAGGAAATCAGGATAAATTTGGGGATGATCATTTCTTTAGAGATTCTCATGCATGCAAAGTAGTGCCAGACCTCACTTCCTTTCCCGGTATTGATCACTGAGTTGTGCAGACGAGCTCGGGTGCCTAGAGATGCCAACAAAGATGTGAAAGTGATTCCCACATCCTCTACCGATATCCGGAGGATTAAGGTAGAATATTTAAAGGACCAAGATGAACAAAAGAAGAAGGCAGCCACGGTGGATTCTTCCCCGATTGTAGACACAAAATTATCACCTGCAGCGGCATCCTTGCCTACTTCGGCCCCTGGGCCTTCAGGTACTCCTTGTGTTGTATCTTCTGATGCCCGTAGTTCTTCTGTTGTTGTACTGCCTCATAGACCTGTTGTTGCTGCTGTCTCCCGGACTCTGATCACCTAGGCGTCATTACTTCGAATGGGACAGTTTGCCTATTTTGCGGATCGTAGGGCAGCCAGGCTTGAAACCTCCATTCCTGACATAATTCAGGCTGTTTTGACTGATGATATGATACCATTAAGCGCTGCCATTGATACCCTTGCGGCAAGGATAGCGGCGTGTGAGCGTGGTCAAGGAGCCACCGAGGAGGTGACGGCTTTAAAAACTGTCATTGTTGAGCTGAGGAAAGATGTGGACTACTTGAAGTCCACCGATATGTCCATGGTCTTTGGAACAGTGGAGATTCCAGTTGTGCCCAAGATGCCTCCAACCACCGCCGGACATGAGGATAGGATGGACCAGATAGCCGATCATGAGGTAGAGGCAGAGACTGATGAGGAGATGCTTGAGGAGACTGAGGGAGATACAGATGAGAACCTGACTGAGACCCAAGTCTAGACCGATACATCGGGTTGATGCCCAGATAGATGGAGCGACTGCTTAGACAGGATCCCCTATTTACCTCCCTCTCTGTTTTGCTTTATTTCACTATTGGATAATTTTTATTTGCATTTTGAGGAAAAATGTTTTTCATTTGTGGTGGGGTGAGACCCACGTTTGTGCATATTTGTTTAGTTTATCTATGTGGGCCTTGTGCTATGTTACACTGCTTTTTGTGGAAGTTTTGAGGTTGTGGCTACTTGCTTTTAATTGAAGATTTTTTACCCTTTCAAAAAAAAATCGCCACCTCTTGTATGTGTTGAATGTGGCTGTTCTTTTGAAAATTTGAGTATCAGTTTTGATCAATACCGATGATTTGAATAGTGCTCATAATCAAACAAACATGAATGTTCGGCTACGATGAGGCCAAATGAAGTTGCATAGAAAATAAGTGAACTCTTTGCATCTCGTTGTGACTAGCCAATTATCGAATCGAGTCTCTTATGATGATCGTTGCACACTAGAAAAAGTGTGGAGTCTTGTTTGACCTTGGTGTCAATGCCTTGTGTGATGAGCTTACTGTGAACCATGCATGATAACACCTAGAATTTGCCCCATTGGTACGGTCGACTAAGTAAGGCTATCTCTTGGTATGATCTTAGGCAACTTCGAAGAGTGTGAGCCAATATGACATATACCTCTTTTGTGGCCTACCTTGTCAGTGTGTGAACCTCTTTTGAACACCCCTTGTGCCTTACCTTTCTTTGAAAGAAACTTGATGAAAACATGACCTTCCTTAATCCACTACCTATAATCCTCTTGATTTGTGGTTGATTGAATAGCCAATTTAGGCCAAAATCCTAAGTTGGGGGTGTGGTGAAAAGAGAAGGCAAGTCAAGAAGTGCAAGAAAAGTCTCCTTTAACCCATGGTTTTGAGAAAAATGGAACCCCTCCATACAAAAAATAAATGATGAAAGAAGAGGAAATGAAGTGTTGTAAGCACCACATTTCATGAGAATGAAAGTCAGTGAGCCTAAAGGACCATACATTTTCACTCAACCTCATTACAATCCTTGAAAAGACCATTTTTATCTTGAGTGAGCTGAAGCAAATGTCGATTGGAAAATACGGGCAAACCTATGGGTGAAGTCATGCATTATGTTCATCTTTGTGAGTGTGAGCATTGCATTTGATTCCGAAACTTTTAATTGTTGAACCATTGTGTGTGAATATGGAATCATTCTTTGTGTGAGGGCATTTGAACATTTTAGTTGAGCTTGAACTTGCATTTGAAGCAAGTATGGTGAGCTTGATATTCTTTGATAATGGTGTCACAACTTGAAACTTTGAGTACACATTTGATCTTCGCATGAGTAAATTGAGTCTTATGTGTGCATTCATGATTGAGTCTTGTGTAGCACTGTTCGAGACATCCATTTTGAACTGCCGAGCTTCAGTTTTACTTGAGGACAAGCAAAACTTTAAGTTGGAGGTGTTGATGAGTCCACAATTTGGACTCATTTAGGGATTTATTTTAATAGAATTATTGTCCTTAAATGCATATTTTGTCTCAATAACTGATGTAAATCCTTAAGTTTCAAGTATTTGAAGTTTTAGGCAAAGCATGGACACTACTTGGCAAAAAAAGGAACAAGACGGCTGAAAGGACGAACAAAAGAAACCCTGAGGATCGCCTAATGCATTAGGCGAATCGCCGAATGACCTTAACCTCGCCCAAAGTTCCAGTGTGCTGAGCCCTGAAGGAAAAGATCAAGTTAGCGATGAAAGGAAGTAGTCGGCGCGTCACCGAACAGTTCCGCGAAGCAGTACTATATCACCCAATGATCCAGAATACGAAGATGTTGAAGGCAAAAGCTGAAAGACGATGAAGCAAACAAAAGGGCGGATCGCCGAGTGCATCGGCGATCCCGACTAACTGCGCCGAGTGATCCTTTGCAGCACATTTTTTTTACAACTATAAATACTAGTTTGTGTTTTTATCTTAGACTGCAATATCAGAGACAACATTTTATTTTCTAAGTTTTCAAGTAGAGAACATTTTTGCTTTGCCTTTGAAGATTTGAAGACTTCCAATTCCAAGAAATTGGAAATGGGTGTTGAAGATTATTCATCCTAGACTCGTTAGAAGTGAATATAAATCATACCCAGTTGATGTTACTTCGATTTGGTATCATTTTCTTCCTTTTCTCTATGTCTAGCTAAAACCCCAATTCTTGGGGTGTGATTTTGTGAATATGGGTTAAATTTCCGGTTGGGTATAGCTTATTATTAGTCTATTTGTTGTTTAAATGTGATTTCGTTTAGTAGTTGTGTTGGAACTTAATGGAATTGTAGTTGCAAATACGATTTCATCTTAGTGTTTTTGGCTTGCTCGAGAGAGGTTTTAAAACTAAGACTACTAAATCGATAGCCAGTGGTTATTGGGTCGTCGTGGGTTCAGCTCAAGAAAGTGAATCCTAGGCCTTTTTCCACACATTCATCTTGAGAGAGTGAATGGGCTAAGATGGAGGTTGTGCTTAAAAGCGTCAACTCGGTGTTCTAGAGAAATCAAGTTGATTCGGAGTAAGTTGCTCGAGAGAGAATTTACCCCCACTAAAGTCTCGCCTAGTTACAAATGTTCAGCAATTGACTATCAATAGAATTTACCCGATTGTGTAGTTTATCCCATATTCCTATCACATTCCAAGAATCCCGTCTCCCTAATTCGCATCTTCTTATTTTCACTTATTTTGTTCATTAATTGATTACAAACCCCCCATTGATAATTGGCATTCGTGTCAACCCCTTAATTTATTATGTTTTTACTCGATAATGTTTTTAGCTATGGTTAACTCTAGCATATTCGCACTTAACTCTTAATTCTCATAAACCGCTCCCCTGGGACTTGACCCCAACCCATTTGGTAGGGTTATATTACTATTGTACAATCTTAGACACTTGAATTGGAAGTTGTGTCTTGATTACGCTAACATCAATGCATACTAATTTATTCGAGGAATGAAGAAGATCATCCTAGCCATCTCAGAATAGTTCTTCAGACTTTGAAAGATGAGTGATATGCTAATTCCTCTAAATGTGAGTTTTGGCTTGAGTCTGTGGAGTTCTTAGGTCACATAGTTTCTGGTGATTGAATTAGAGTTGATACCCAAAAGATAGAGGCAGTGCAGAGTTGGCCTAGACCCACATCTCCAATTGATATTATGAGTTTCTTTTGTTTGGTTGGCTATTATAGAAGGTTCGTAGAGAGGTTCTCATCTTTTTCGTCCCCTTTGACCAAGTTGACTCAGAAGACAGTGAAGTTTCAATGGTCTGAAGCTTCTGACAAAAGCTTTCAGGAATTGAAAAAGAGGTTGACTATTGCCTTAGTTTTGACCTTACTAGAAGGTACGCGAGGCTTTGTGGTCTACTGTGATGCATCTAAAGTTAGTTTGGGTTGCGTGTTAATGCACAATGGCAAAGTTATAGCTTATGGCTCCAGACAGTTGAAAGTTCATAAGAAGAACTACCCAACCCATGACTTAGAGTTGGCTAATGTAGTATTTGCTTTGAAGATATGGCGTCATTATTTTTATGGTGTTAATGTAGATGTATTCACTGATCACAAGAGTCCTCAGTATGTGTTTACTCAGAAAGAGCTTAATCTCAAACAAAGGAGGTGGTTAGAATTACTCAAGGATTATGACATGAGTATTATTTACCACCTAGGTAAGGCTAATGTTGTTGCTGATGCTTTAAGCAGATTGTCTATGGGTAGTACCCCCCATGTTGAGGAAGGAAAGAGAGAGTTAGCGACAGATGTACATAGACTTGCACTCTTAGGAGTCCGACTACTGGATTCCACAGAAGGAGGAGTAGTGGTAATGAATGGGGCTGAATTTTTGTTAGTGTTAGAAGTGAAAGAAAAGCAAGACCAAGATCTTATTTTGCTTGAATTGAAGGCAAATGTTCATAAGCAAAAAGTATTATCTTTTGAACAAGGGGGAGATGGCGTATTAAGATACCAAGGTAGATTGTGTGTACCAATGGTGGATGGACTCTAAGAGAGGATCATGGAGGAAGCTCATAGCTCCAAATATTCCATTCATCCGGGTTCCACGAAGATGTATCGCGATTTGAGAGAAGTTTATTGATGGAGTAGCATGAAGAAGGGCATTGCAGAATTTATCACCAAGTGTCTGAATTGCCAACAGGTTAAAGTAGAGCATCAAAGGCCCGGTGGTTTTGCTCAGAATATAGAACTTCCAGAATGAAAGTGGGAGATGATTAATATGGATTTCATCACAGGTTTACCAAGGTGTCGCTGGCAGCATGATTCTATTTGGGTGATTGTCGACAGAATGACAAAATAAGCCCACTTTCTACCGGTAAAGACTACCCATTTAGCAGAAGATTATGCTAAGTTGTATATGTAAGTGGTGGTAAGACTTCATGGGGTTTTGGTGTCCATTATATCAGATAGAGGTCCAAAAGGGCTTGGGTTCAAAGGTGAACTTAAGTACCGCATTTCATCCTCAAACTGATGGGCAAGCAGAGCGCACTATTCATACCTTAGAGGATATGTTGAGGGCGTGCATGATCGATTTCAAAGGTAATTCGGATGATCACTTACCTCTCATCGAGTTTGCTTACAACAATAGTTACCACTCTAGCATCCAAATGGCTCCTTATGATGCTCTTTATGGGAGAAAATGCAGATCTCCTATTGGATGGTTTGAAGTTGGTGAAGCTGGGTTGATAGGACCAGATTTAGTTCATCAAGCTATGGAGAAGGTGAAAGTGATTCAAGAGAGGTTGAAGACGGCGCAGAGTCGTCAGAAATCCTACACTGATGTTAGGAGAAGGTAGTTAGAGTTCGAAGTAGATGATTGGGTGTATCTAAAGGTTTCACCAATGAAGGGCGTTATGAGATTTGGTAATAAGGGAAAACATAACCCTCGGTATATTGGACCTTATCAAATAGCCAAGAGGATTGGCAATGTAGCTTATGAGTTGGAGCTGCCCCAAGAGTTAGCAGTGGTTCATTCGGTCTTTCACATCTCCATGTTGAAGAATTACATGGGTGATCCTTCATTGATCATACCAACTGAAGATATTGGGATCAAGGATAACCTATATTATGAAGAGATTCTGGTTCAGATTCTAGATCGTCAAGTTCGCAAGTTGAGAACAAAAGAGGTAGCATCAGTCAAAGTCCTTCGAAGGAACCAATTTTTTAAGGAAGCTACTTGGGAAGCTGAGGAGGATATGAAGAAGATATATTCACATCTCTTCGAATCCGGAGAAATTTTGAATTAAGGTACTAATCTTTTCTTGATATTTATTTATAAGTTGGCATGTTGTGTTGCATTTGCTTATTCGGTGATTGAACTGAATTATTGATGTTACACCTTTAACCTAGTAAGAGTAATTTCATTCGAGGACGAAAGTTCCCAAGGGAGAGATATTGTAACATCTCGCAAATTGAAATAACTAGGAAGGAGTTAATAATTGGAAATAGTCGTTTTTGGAAAGAATCAAAATTTGGAAATTTTGTTAAGTTAGAATAAGTTAAGTTTTGGTCAACTTCAAATGGCCATAACTCCTAGCTCAGGATGAGTTAGGTGTACTTCCAGATATGGTAGAAAATATCTTGGATTAATTTTTCTAACGCCTCCGAGTTTGCGCGATTCAGAGTTTGTATGAGTGAGATATGCCCTTTGGAAGTTGGGTTGTTCGAATAAGGAAAGTCTAAATCGAATTTTGAAAGGGCATTTTAGTCTTTTGCTTACCAATTATTTTAATTCGTTTTTAGGAGTTTAATTGGGGTAAAGTCAGATTTTAGTCAGTTTAGAAAAGTTGAAGTTCACGCTAGGGCTTGGAGAAAAGAGAAAAGAGGAGAAAGGAGAAGAGAAATCAAGAATCGTCAAGGATGTTCGAGTTTAGCTTGTGGAATTCGTCAAGGGGTGACCCGTATGAGGTATGTGAGATCACATAGCGTTGGGTTAGTTCACCCACGCGCCAATCATGATTTATTTCAGCGAAATTATGTCTTTGAAAGTTTAGAAATTGAATTCTTGATGGGTTTGTTGAAGTTCCTTTGAGTTCTTGATTCGTTGAAATTGTTGAGGAGTTGTTTGATCCTAATTCATGTAATTAGTGTGATTTCGAGTAAAATCTGATGTATTTTGATGGTTTAGTCGATTCTAAATGTTTGGGGAAATAACCAAAGAAGTTTAGAGGGTTTAGAGATGAAAAATGAGCAAGAAAAGTAGTCAAGCACTTGGGGAAAGGGGTGGAGTGGGGCGTCGCGCCAGCCAGCGCGCCCCAAAAGGGTTTCTAAATTTTCACCCTTGGGGCGCCGCGCCAGCCAGCGCGCCCTAGACCAGACTCTGAATTCTGAGGGCTTGTGCCTCGCGCCTCTCAGAGCCCCAGGGACGCCAGTTTTCCCCATTCGTCCTCCATCTTTTTGTACTTGTTCCTTAGCAATGTACCTATGTGTTCTTAGTTGATTCCAACACTCTTAGGTACATATGAACATCATGAAATCATCCATAAACATGAAATCATGAACCTTGAATCCATACTTCAACTCAAGGAAAGTTAAGAGTCAAGTTTAGAAGTTAAGAAGTAAGTCAAAGAGAAGTTTTTAAAGTTTTCAAAAGTCTTTCACGAAAGTTTTAACTTTGTTTTAAGACTTAAGTTTCAAGTTAAGCGAAGAGTAAAGAGTTGAGTTCATTTCTTCAAAAGATATACGGGAACTAAAAATTTCCAGAAGTTAAGAAATGTTTTCACATTTGAGCAAGAAAGGGAACATCGATTCCAAGATAAGCTTTTAAGCTAAGTTTTGAGTAATTATCTCAAACCAAAGAAAGAGTTTTTGTTTTAAAAATATATGAGCTAAGTATATTTTGGGAGTAGTATTGAGAACCGATATGGGGATGCGAGTTCATATTAACTGAAGTCTCCATAAACCATGTAGTAGTAAAGGATCATACTTTTTAGATGATTCCTTAAGATGTTTTTAGCATAGACTAGTGGATCCACTTAGTTAAGTGTTTTATATGACACCAAAGTATAAGACAGTTCTGGCAGCGTGGGCAAGACGTTGTATCACCACTTAGGCTCATAGTGGTGGTTGTCGGTTAAAGAAACTCCCACACAAACTATATTACCTTATTATATGAGTAAAGTAGAGTTTATTATTGCATTTTGTTTAACGAAATAAGTTGTTTTCCACTATATTTACAAGCTTTATATATATTGCATATGCTTTATTGCTTTATAATGAGTTAAGTTATTCAGGAGGTGAGTAAAGCCAAGATAAGTGTTCCTTCCAGATTCTTTTCAAGCATATGTTGTGTTTAGCATTCCAACTCGCATACTCGTACATTCAATGTACTGATGCCAGTTGGCCTGCATCTTCTTATGATGCAGACGCAGGTAACCAGGATCATCACTCAGCGCCTCGTTGATCAAGTTGAGCACTCAGAGTCAGTTGGTGAGCCTCAATGCATTCTGGAGGACTCCTTTTGCTTTGCTTTCAGTATTTCATTGTTAGGATGATCGGGGGTCTTGTCCCGACATCCCTCTTTGTTTTAGAGGCTTCATAGAGAGTTAGTAATTCAGTTTTCTTTATATTATGATTTCATATGTTAAGACTTGAGTTGCCATTTTGGCCAAGTCAAATTTTGATTTTTAAACATTCTAAGTTATTTTATTTAACAATTGAGTAAGTGCATTTGATCATTGTAATAATGCTTAGAGTCTTCCACTGAGTAAGTAAGTCAGGCC
>JAJOOO010017984.1:0-11194 GCA_029582685.1 Solanum piurae
GTCTAATTTGAAAAGGATTCATCTAAAAAGTATGAACCTCTTCTACCCATGATGGCTACATGGTTCTATGGGGGCTGTGGGTTCTTTGAACGCTCCCCTAATTCGGTGCTCAATACTACTCCCAAAAAAATGTACTGGCTCTTATGTTTTTAAAACATATTTCCTCTGTGATTTGAGATTAGTGCTCAAAACTTAGCTCAAAGGCTATCTTGGAAATCAAAGTTTCCCTTCTTGCTTCATTTAGAAAGCGATTACTCTTTTATGAAAAACTAGCCCGAAGGCTCTTTGGAAATCTCAGTTTCCAACCTTGTTTAAATGTGAAAAAACATTTCTTTTAAACTTCTTTGGGAATACTTAGTTCCCTAATAACTTTTGAGAAATGAACTCAACTCTTTACTTTACTTGAAACTTGAGCCTTAAAACGAAGTTAAAACGTTTAATAAAGACTCTTGAATACTTTAAGAAACTTTGCTTTAACTTGCTTCTTAACTTCTAGACTTGACTCTTAACTTCTTTGACTTTGACTCTTAACTAATCTTGACTTGGTTCAGTTATAACTGATCCTTGAATTGAATTATGGGTTAAAGGATTAAGATTTGTGATGGAAAGATCTCATGTTGTTTAGGAATGATTTTAGATAGCTAAACATGATAAAAGGCCGAAAACCAAAATACAAAGGTGGGTCCGCGACGCAGAGGAATAATTAAATTTTGGTTTAAAAAATGTCTTTTGAGGCAGAACACCTCGTGTCAGCTCCGCGACGCGAAGCAGAAATTTTCAAAATCTGGGGCCAAGAGCGCGATGCGCAACCACCTTCTTCTTTGTTTTTCATCTCTAAACCCTCCAATCTTCTGTAGTTTCTTCCCCAAACACTTAGGATCAATTGTACCCTCAACAACAACCAATCTAACTCGAAAAACAGCCCGGAACATGAATCAAATCAACCCCCAAGCATCAACAACTCAACCAACAAGAATTTTGACAATTGTTCTTCAAGAACTTCACTTCTTAACATGTAAAAAACTTCAAATCACTGAATTGAAACAAGTTGGTGTGTGGGGGAACTAACCCAACACGAAAAGATCTCACATACCTTAATAGGGATCACCCCCGATGAATTCCACTCTTAATCTTTACGTTATTGGCGAAATCTTAGCTTTTCTCCCTTTCTTTCTTCTTTTCTCTCTTCTCCAAGCCCTAAGTGTATTTCTCAATTCTCCAAACTGACTAAGTCATGTGTTTACCCCAATAAATCCCTAAAAATGAATTAGGAAATTAATTAGAGAAAAGACTACTTTTCCCTTCCCAAAATCCGGATTGGGACCTTCTTCAATCCAACAACCCAACTTCCGAAACACATATCTCACTTAGACGATGTCAAAATCGTGCAAACTCAGCGGCGTTGGAAAGATCTTCCCAAGGGATTTCCAACCATATCAATAACTTCTCCTAACTCATCCTGATCAAGGAGTTATGATCGTTTGAAAATGAACAAAATTCACTTTCTTAACTTAGACAATTTTCCGGATTCCCTTTATCTTTCCAAAAATTAATATTTTCAGATTTTTAACCCTTTCTAGTCGTTTCTAGGTGCGAGATGTTACAATATCTCCCCCTTGGTAACATTCATCCTCGAATGAGCTTTATTTCACTAAGTTAAGGGTAGCAACATCAAGTTCAACACCCAACAAGCAAAAGCAAGTAACAACATGCTTACTCTTAATTTAGATAGTACTAAGAAGAGAATTAGTACCTTGATATGCATTTTATCCGGATTCAAAGAGATGTGGATATCTCTTCTTCATATCCTCTTCAGCTTCCCAAGTAGCTTCTTCAACAAATTGGTTCCTCCAAAGGACTATGACTGATGCGACCTCCTTTTTTCTCAACTTCCGAACTTGGCGATCTAAAATCTGAACCGGAATCTCCGCATAAGATAAGCTATCCTTGATCTCAATATTTTCAGTTGATATGATCAATGAAGGATCTCCCATGCACTTCTTTAACATAGAGATGTGAAATACCGGATGCACTGCTGCTAACTCTTGCGGTAGCTCTAACTCATAAGCTACATTGCCAATTCTCTTGACTATGTGATAAGGTCCAACATACCGGGGACTAAGCTTCCCCTTCTTACCAAACCTCATAACACCCTTCATGGGTGAAACCTTCAAATATACCCAATCATCTACTTCGAACTCTAACGCCCTTCTCCTAACATCAGTGTAGGATTTTTGATGACTCTGTGCTGTTTTCAGCCTCTCTTGAATTACCTTCACCTTTTCCATTGCTTGATGAACTAAATTTGGTCCTATCAACCCTGCTTCACCAACTTCAAACCATCCAATAAGAGATCTGCATCTTCTCCCATAAAGAGCTTCATAAGGTGTCATTTGGATGTTAGAGTGGTAACTGTTGTTGTAAGCAAACTCTATGAGAGGTAGGTGATCATCCCAATTCCCTTTGAAATCAATCATACAAGCCCTCAGCATATCTTCTAAAGTCATAATAGTGTGTTCGACTTGTCCATCAGTCTGAGGATGAAAGGCAGTACTCAAGTTCACCTTTGAACCCAAGCCTTTCTGAAAAGACTTCCAGAACTGTGCAGTAAATTATGCACCTCTATCTGAAATAATGGAGATTGGGACTCCATGAAGTCTTACCACCTCCTGAATATATAACCTGGCATAAGCTTCTGCTGAATGGGTAGTCTTTACCGGTAGAAAATGGGCTGATTTAGTCATTCTATCAACAATCACCCAAATAGAATCATGCTGCCTGCGAGACCTTGGTAAACCTGTGATGAAGTTCATATTAATCATCTCCCACTTCCATTCGGGAAGTTCTATATTCTGCGCCAAACCACCGGGCCTTTGGTGCTCAACTTTCACTTGTTGGCAATTTGGACACTTAGCGACAAATTCAGCAATGCCCTTCTTCATGCCATTCCACCAATAAACCTCTCTCAAGTCACGATACATTTTTGTGAAACCCGGATGAATGGAATATCTGGAGCTATGAGCTTCCTCCATGATCCTCTCTTGTAGGCCATCCACCATAGGTACACACAATCTACGTTGATATCTCAATACACCATCTCCCCTTTGTTCAAAAGCTAATACTTTTTGCTTATGAACATTTTCCTTCAATTCAAGCAAAATGGGATCTTGGTCTTGCTTTTCTTTAACTTCTGCCACTAGTGATGATTCAGCCCCGTTCGTCACCACTATTCCTCCTTCTGTGGAATCAATAAGTCGAACTCCCACATCCTTCGCTAACTCTCTCTTTTCTTCATCAACATGGGCAGTACTACCCATAGACAACCTGCTCAAGGCATCACCAACAACATTAGCCTTACCTGGGTGGTAAAGAATACTCATGTCATAATCCTTGAGTAATTCTAACCACCTCCTCTGTCTGAGATTAAGCTTTTTCTGAGTGAACACATATTGAAGACTCTTGTGATCAGTGAATACATCAACATGCACACCATACAAGTAATGACGCCATATCTTTAAAGCAAATACTACAACAGCCAACTCTAAGTCATGGGTTGGATAATTTTTCTCATGAACCTTCAACCGTCTGGAGGCATAAGCTATCACCTTGCCATTCTGCATTAGCACGCAACCCAAACCAACCCTGGACGCATCATAATACACCACAAACCCCTGAGTACCTTCTGGTAAGTCAAAACTGGGGCAGTAGTCAACCTCTTTTTCAACTCCTGAAAGCTTTTCTCACAAGCTTCAGACAATTGAAATTTCATTGTCTTCTGAATCAACTTGGTCAAAGGAGACGAAATAGACGAGAACCCCTCTACAAAACTTCTATAGTAGACGGCTAAACCCAAGAAACTCCTAATATCGGTTGGAGATATGGGTCTAGGCCAATTCTGCACTACCTCAATTTTTTGAGTATCCACTCTAATTCCATCACCGAAAACTATTTGGCCCAAGAATGCCACAAACTCAAGCCAAAATTCACACTTGGAGAACTTGGCATACAACTCTTTATCTTTCAAAGTCTGAAGAACTGTTCTGAGATGACTAGCATGATCTTCTTCATTCCTTGAATAGATTAGTATGTCATCAATGAAGACGATAACAAACATATCTAAATAAGGTTTGAAGACTCTGTTCATAAGATCCATAAACGCTGCTGGTGCATTGGTCAAACCAAAGGACATGACCAAGAACTCATAATGACCATATCTAGTCCTGAATGTTGTCTTTGGAATGTCACATTCCCTAACTTTCAACTGATGGTAACCTGATTTGAGGTCTATCTTAGAAAAACAAGAAACACCCTGAAGCTGATCGAAAAGATCATCAATCCTCGGAAGAGGATACTTATTCTTGATGGTAACCTTGTTCAATTGACGGTAATCTATACACATCCTAAGGGAACCATTTTTATTTCTCACAAACAAGACCGGAGCGCCCCAAGGTGAGACACTAGGTCGAATAAAGCCCTTATCTAAACGATCTTTCAACTACTCTTTCAACTCTTTCAACTCAGCTAGTGCCATTATGTATGGAGGAATAGAGATAGGATGAGTATCTAGAATAGGATCTATACCGAAGTCTATCTCTCTTAGGAGGGACTCCGGGAAGATCATCTGGAAAGACTTCTGGAAACTCTTTTACTACTGGAACTGACTGAATAGGAGGTATCTCAGCACTTGAGTCATTAACTCGGACTAAGTGATAGACACACCCCTTAGAAACTAACTTCCTTGCCTGAAGGTACGAAATGAAACGACCCTTAGGCACTGCTGAACTGTTTTTCCACTCTAAGACTGGCTCATTTGGAAACTGAAACTTGACTACTCGAGTTCTACAATCAACTGAGGCATAACAGGCATGAAGCTAGTCCATACGGAGAATGACATCAAAGTCTACCATGTCTAACTCAATTAAATCAGCCATGGTACTCTTGTGATTAACGAAGATGGGACAATCACGATAGACACTCTCTGCTAGAATAGACTCACCAACAGGTGTGGAAACACTGAATGGTTCACTAAGTTTCTTAGGAATAACATCAAAGTTCATAGCAACATAAGTAGTTACAAAAGACAAACTCGCTCCTGGGTCTAGCAAAGCATAAACAGTAAGGTCAAAGACTCGAATCATACCAGTAACAACATCTGGAGAGTTCTCTTGCTTTTGACAAATGGTGATAGCATACAAGCGGTTTGTTCCTCCGCCAGTACCAGAAGTAGCTCCTCTAGGTGCAACCCTATCTGGTGGAGCAACTGAAGAATACTGAGCTTTATTACCCCCATTACCCTGTCTGTTCTTTGGACACTCTCGCATGAAATGTCCACTCTGACCATACTTGAAACAACCCATGGAGCCCTCACGACAAATACTTGAGTGGTTCCTACCACACTTGGCGCAGGCAGGAGGTTTACTACCCCCTTGAGCCACACTACCCTGTGAATAAGTAGGTTTAACTCTAGAATTTTGACCATAGTACTCACTCTTGTTCTTAGGTGCAGGTGCACTAGCAGATGATGGAGCAGGTCCCTTCTGTTTCTGTTCAAAAGACGACCGGTTTACATTACTCTTCTACTGCCCGGACTCATTCCCTGTCTTAGCTCTCTTGTTCTTGAACTCCTCTCTGTACCTCAATTTCTCTTCCTCTACCTGCTGCACATAGACCATCAACCTCAAGATGTCCATGTCCCCAATAAGCATTGCTTCCCGACCCTAATTGCTTGACAGACGACCCAAACCAGCAACAAACAAACTCATCCTACTCCTCATGTCCGAAACCGTTTCAGGAGCATAGAGAGATAGTTGGGTGAACTTCAACCCATACTCATGCACACTCAAAGAATCCTGCTTTAGTGTGAGAAACTCTTGTACCTTAGCCTCTTTCAATTCTCGGGGAAAGAATCGCCCCAAGAAGGCCTTCTCAAAACATGCCCAACTCGCAGGTGGTGCATTCTCAGTTCTACCCTTTTTCCACCGATCAAACTAGGTCCTAGCAACATTCGTCATCTGATATGCATCTAGCTTCACTCTCGCAGTATCAACAATATGTATCACATCGAACACCTTTTTCAGTTCCTCAATGAAATTTTCTGGGTCCTCTGCAGTGTTCGAACCAGTGAAATTTGGGGGATTCATCCTCAAGAACTCATGAATCCTTGAAGTGTCAGCCTCTTCTTGGGAAGATCCTCTCTGCTGCCCAACCTGATTGATCACAACTTGGCTAAGCATCCTTATAGCCTCTCTAAACTCAGCATTAGAGACCTCTCCTTGCGGTTGCAATTCAGGTGTATTAGGTAACTCTTGCTCTTCAGCATTCCTCTTAACTGTACGACCTCTAACTGCTCTTCGTGGAGGCATGGTTATTTGAAACACGCGCAGGCACGAATTAGAAGGAAACTTTTATAGAGAATAACTCTATCGCACGAAGTGAATATGAAAGAAGTGATATATTTCCTAAATTTTGTAGTCTCCTAATTATAGATGTGGTGCACTTCACACTGATAAATAGGATTTTACATACACGACTTCATAGACTCCCTAGGACTCTTTAACTCTGTGCTCTGATACCAATTTTGTCACGCCCCGAGCCTATACCCTGAACGTGGCCGGCACTCGAAGACCATTACTAGTCCCATGCAAACCCTTGGCCTGGCTTTCTGAACTCAGTGGAAGAATTACTCAGCATAATAAGCTTAAACAATAACTTAAAGAAATAACATCTTAGCCAAAATGGATACTTAGTCTTTAAACAACATCTGAATGAATAATATAAAGACTACTGAACTACTAACTGTATAACTCCCACAAAGATACAAATAAACTCTGTTGTGTATAAAAATATGAAATAAACTCTGTGTATTTAAGAATATAAAATATCTCTGTGTATTTAAGAATACAAAATATCTTTGTGGGAGTTATACAGTTAGTAGTTCAATAGTCTTTACATTATTCATTCAGATGTTGTTTAAAGACTAAGTTGCCATTTTGGCTAAGATGTTATTTATTTAAGTTATTGTTTAAGCTTATTATGCTGAGTAATTCTTCCATTGAGTTCAGAAATCCAGGCCAAGGGTTTGCATGGGACTAGTAATGGTCTTCGAGTGTCGGCCACGTCCAGGGTGTAGGCTCAGGGCGTGACAAAATTGGTATCAGAGCACAGAGTTCAAGAGTCCTAGGGAGTCTATGAAGTCGTGTATGTAAGGTCCTATTTATCAGTGTGAAGTGCGCCACATCTATAATTAGGAGACTACAACATTTGGGAAATATCTCACTTCTTTCATATTCACTTCGTGCGATAGAGTTATTCTCAATAAAAGTTTCCTTCTAATTCGTGCTTGCGCGTGTTTCAGATAACCATGCCTCCACGAAGACCAGTCAGAGGTCGTCTAGTTAGGAGGAATGTTGAAGAGCAAGAGTTACCTAATGCACCTGAAGTGCAACCCCAATGAGAGGTCTCTAATGCTGAGTTTAGATAGGCTATAAGGATGCTTAGCCAAGTTGTGACCAATCAGGTTTGGCAGAAGAGAGGAGCTCAGCAAGAAGAGGCTGACACTTCAAGGATTCATGAGTTCTTGAGGGTGAATCCCCCAAGTTTCACTGGTTCGAACACTACAGTGGACCCAGAAAATTTCATTGAGGAACTGAAAAAGGTGTTCGATGTGATGCATATTGTTGATACTGCGATGAGTTTGTTTGTTGCTGGTTTGGGTCGCCTGTCAAGCAAGGAGGGCCGGGCAACAATGCTTATTGGGGAAATGGACATCTTGAGGTCGATGGTCTATGTGCAGCAGGTAGAGGAAGAGAAATTGAGGGACAGAGAGGAGTTCAAGAACAAGAGAGCTAAGATAGGGAATGAATCCGTGCAGTAGAAGAGTAATGTAAACCGATCGTCTTTCCAACAGAAACATAAGGGACCTGCTCCATCATCTGCTAGTGCACCTGCACCTAAGAACAAGAGTGAGTACTATGGTCGAAATTCCAGAGTTAAACCTACCTATTCACAGGGTAGTGTGGCGCAAGGGGGTAGTAAGCCTCCTGCCTGCCCCAAGTATTATAGGAACCACTCAGGTATTTGTCGTGAGGTCTCCATGGGTTGTTTCAAGTGTGGTTAGAGTGGACATTTCATGCGAGAGTGTCCAAAGAGAAGACAAGGTAATGGGGGCAATAGAGCTCAGTCTTCTTCAGTTGCTCCACCAGACAGGGCTGCACCTAGAGGAGCTACATCTAGTATTGGCGGAGGAACAAATCGCTTGTATGTTATCGCCAGTCGTCAAGAGAAAGAGAAATCTCCGGATGTTGTTACTGGTATGATTCGAGTCTTTGACCGTACTATTTATGCTTTGCTAGACCTAGGAGCTAGTTTGTCTTTTGTAACTCTTTATGTTGCTATGAACTTTGATGTTATTCCTGAGCAACTTCGTGAACCATTCAGTGTTTCCACACCTGTTGGTGAGTCTATTCTAGCAGAGAGGGTCTATCGTGATTGTCCCGTCTTCATCAATCACAAGAGTATTATGGCTGATTTAATTGAGTTAGACATGGTAGACTTTGATGTCATTCTCCGTATGGACTGGCTTCATGCCTGTTATGCCTCAGTTGATTGTAGAGCTCGAGTAGTCAAGTTTTAGTTTCCAAATGAGCCAGTCTTAGAGTGGAAAAGCAGTTCAGCAGTGCCTAAGGGTCGTTTTATTTCGTACCTTCAGGCAAGGAAGTTAGTTTCTAAGGGGTGTGTCTATCACTTAGTCCGAGTTAATGACTCAAGTGCTGAGATACCTCTTATTCAGTCAGTTACAGTAGTAAAAGAGTTTCCAGAAGTCTTTCCAGATGATCTTCCCGGAGTTCCTCCTGAGAGAGAGATAGACTTTGGTATAGATCTTATCCTAGATACTCGTCCTATCTCTATTCCGCCATACAGAATGGCACCAACTGAGTTGAAAGAGTTGAAGGAGCAGTTGAAAGATCTTTTAGATAAGGGCTTTATTCGACCTAATATCTCACCTTGGGGCGCTCCGGTCTTGTTTGTGAGAAAGAAATATGGTTCCCTTAGGATGTGTATAGATTACCGTCAATTGAACAAGGTTACCATCAAGAATAAGTATCCTCTTCCAAGGATTGATGATCTTTTCGATCAGCTTCAGGGTGCTTCTTATTTTTCTAAGATAGACCTCAGATCAGGTTACCATCAGTTGAAAGTTAGGGAATGTGACATTCCAAAGACAGCATTCAGGACTAGATATGGTCATTATGAGTTCTTGGTCATGTTCTTTGGTTTGACCAATGCACCAGCAGCGTTTATGGATCTTATGAACAGAGTCTTCAAACCTTATTTAGATATGTTTGTTATCGTCTTCATTGATGGCATACTAATTTATTCAAGGAATGAAGAAGATCATGCTAGTCTTCTCAGAACAGTTCTTCAGACTTTGAAAGATAAGGAGTTGTATGCCAAGTTCTCCAAGTATGAATTTTGGCTTGACTCTGTGGCATTCTTGGGCCACATAATTTCCGGTGATGGAATTAGAGTGAATACTCAGAAAATTGAGGCAGTGCAGAATTGGCCTAGACCTACATCTCCAACCGATATTAGGAGTTTCTTGGGTTTAGCTGGCTACTATAGAAGGTTTGTAGAGAGGTTCTCGTCTATTTCGTCTCATTTGACCAAGTTGACTCAGAAGAGTGAAATTTCAATGGTCTGAAGCTTGTGGGAAAAGCTTTCAGGAGTTGAAAAAGAGGTTGACTACTGCCCCAGTTTTGACCTTACTTGAAGGTACTCAAGGTTTTGTGGTGTATTGTGATGCATCCAGAGTTGGTTTGGGTTGTGTGCTAATGCAGAATAGCAAGGTGATAACTTATGCCTCCAGACAATTGAAGGTTCATGAGAAGAATTATCCAACCGATGACTTAGAGTTGGCTGCTGTAGTATTCGCTTTGAAGATATGGCGTCATTACTTGTATGGTGTGCATGTTGATGTATTCACTGATCACAAGAGTCTTCAATATGTGTTCACTCAGAAAGAGCTTAATCTCAGACATAGGAGTTAGTTAGAATTACTCAAGGATTATGACATGAGTATTCTTTACCACTCAGGTAAGGCTAATGTTGTTGCTGATGCCTTGAGCAGGTTTTCTATGGGTAGTACTGCCCATGTTAATGAAGAAAAGAGAGAGTTAACGAAGGATGTGCATAGACTTGCACGCTTTGGAGTCCGACTTATGGATTCCACAAAAAGAGGAATAGTGGTGACGAACGGGGCTGAATCATCACTAGTGGTAGAAGTTAAAGAAAAGCAAGACCAAGATCACATTTTGCCTGAATTGAAGGAAAATGTCCATAAGCAAAAAGTATTAGCTTTTGAACAAGGGGGAGATGGTGTATTGAGATATCAAGGTTGATTGTGTGTACCTATGGTGGATGGACTCCAAGAGAGGATCATGGAGGAATCTCATAGCTCCAGATATTCCATTCATCCGGGTTCCATAAAAATGTATCGTGACTTGAGAGAGGTTTATTGGTGGAATGGCATGAAGAAGGGCATTGCTGAATTTGTCGCTAAGTGTCCAAATTGCCAACAAGTGAAAGTTGAGCATCAAAGATCCGGTGGTTTGGCGCAGAATATAGAACTTCCCAAATGGAAGTTGGAGATGATTAATATGGACTTCATCACAGGTTTACCAAGGTCTCGCAGGCAGCATGATTCTATTTGGGTGATTGTCGATAGAATGATGAAATCAGCCCACTTTCTGCCAGTAAAGACTACCCATTCAGTAGAAGCTTATGCCAGGTTATATATTCAGGAAGTGGTAAGACTTCATGGAGTCCCAATATCCATTATTTCAGATAGAGGTGCACAATTTACTGCACAGTTCTGGAAGTCTTTTCAAAAAGGCTTGGGTTCAAAAGTGAACTTGAGTACTGCCTTTCATCCTCAGACTAATGGGCAAGCAGAACGCCCTATTCAGACTTTAGAAGATATGTTGAGGGCTTGTGTGATTGATTTCAAAGGGAATTGGGATGATCACCTACCTCTCATAGAGTTTGCTTACAACAACAGTTACCACTCTAACATCCAAATGACACCTTATGAAGCTCTGTATGGGAGAAGATGCAGATCTCTTATTGGATGGTTTGAAGTTGGTGAAGCAGGGTTGATAGGACCAAATTTAGTTCATCAAGCAATGGAAAAGGTGAA
>JAJOOO010017986.1:0-15316 GCA_029582685.1 Solanum piurae
AGAGGTGTGCGTTGGACAAGTATTTTGTAAATGAGCTTGGCTCTTGTTCTATGATGTCATTTTGAAATGGTTTGCCCTTAGTCCCTATTTCCCGTTAATTAATGTTGAATGTACTTCCGCGACCGATGAAGTGTGATGACAAGTATGAGGGGCTTGTTTGGGGTTCCTTCGGGTTCCTCATTCGCCATGTCACGTCTAGGCCCTAGGCTTGGGTCGTGACATAAATACACCCTTTGGACATCATTTTCCTAGCTTTGAGACAAGAAACAAATTGACCTTTAGGGATAGAATTCCCCCCTTTCCACTCTAAAATAGGCTCATTTGGAAATTGGAATTTGACAACCCGAGTCCTACAATCTATAGAGGCATAGCATGCATGCAACCAATCCATACAAACAATTACATCAAAATCAAACATGTCTAACTCTACCAAATCCGCCAAGTTAACTTTATGAGACAAGGAAATATGACAACTTCTGTACTCTTTTTTCCACTACCGATTTACCAACCGCGGTAGAAACCGAAAAAGGCTCTACTAAAACTTTGGGGAGTATTTCAAACTTCATAGCTACAAAAGGTGTAACCAATGACAAAGTGGCACCTCGGGATTAAAGAGCACAAAAGTAGTTTTGCTTTTGAGCATTGGAGTTGGAACCGCTTGGAGGAGTTTGTTTGCCTTCTCTCCCCTTGGCCATGAGTACCGGAAAATCTATCAACTTGTGGCCACTCTTTCCACACCCATAGCACCCATCGGAGCCAACTAAGCACTTGCCTTGATGTTTTCTACCATATTTTTCACAATTAGGCCTAGCAACATATGAACCACCCCGATTGCCTCCTTGAGGTTTAGGGTTGGAAACCCAATCCTGGTCAACCCTTGGAGTACTAGAGGAGCCTTGATTGGAGAATCTTTCCTTAAACCTTTGCCAACCTTGCCCATCGGACTTAGCATTGGAGAAATTCCCTTCACCGGTTCTAGCCCTTTTCACCTCTCTATTGTTTCCTTGAAGTTTCTCATTCTCCATTTGTTGGGCATACACCATGAGACGTGAGAGATCCATGTCATGAAGGAGCATTGCCGTGCGACATTCTTTTCTTACCACCTTGGATATACCCGTCACATACCTACTAATTTCATCCCTTGGATCTGCCACCATGGTCGGAGCATACTTGGACAATTCGGTAAACTTAAGAGAATATTCTTGCACACTAATGCCTCCTTGATTAAGGTTGATAAATTCATGTACTTTAAATTCCCTCATCTCTCGATGAAAGAACCTATCAAGGAATGCCTTCTTGAACACCTCCCAATCTATGGAACCCGCTTCTACCGTCCTATTCCTCTTCAGTTGAGTATACCATACTTGGGCCACTCCCTTCAATTGATAAGCAGCTAGCTCCGCTTTCTCTATTGAAGTCACCCCATAGCATCAATTATCTTGTAGACCTCATCCACAAACTCTTGAGGATCTTCTCCCACTTTGGAACAAAAGAAAATGGAAGGGTGCATCCTTGTAAAATCCTTCAATCTAGAAGCCATGGAATTCACACTAGTGTTCGTAGGAGCAATCACCTTGTCATGACCCGGGGGTACACCCTGGATGCAAAACGGCGTACTCGACCCCGAAGGGGTCTTATACAAACTTCATAGCATTCTTGAACATAAGGATATAGGAAACAAGAGAAGAATTAAAAACTTTCTTATACAATCGAAAACATTTTCATTAAAAAGCAAGCGGAATACTTTCTAGACATTGTACACTATGTATCAAATCATCTAATACTTTGATTACAACATTGGGGCTTAGCCCAAACAAAAGCTTTAACAAAACTAAAAGACACTAAAAGGAACAAAGTGGGTATTGTCCTCGAAACTATGAGGACTCATCGAGTTTTCATCTTCAAGCACCTTACAAACCTACTACTCAAACATAGAACACCAGTATCTCCAAACCCTACACTTAAGTAAAAAGGGATAAGAAATCTGGGTTAGCACATTAGATGTACTAAGTATGATAGCCATGCAAAAATATGCTTAAAATGGACATCTTTGTTTGGGAAACCATGTATTATGCCACTTTTTAGAAATATCATGAACAACAGCATAACAGATATCAAATACAAGTACAATCATCATATAAGTCATAAAATCACATTTGAACATAATCAACATATGAACCTTTACCTTCACTTTAAGCCTTCACCTCAAGTAACCCTCAAGCTATACCTTGTGCAGTGTATGGATAGCGTCCCATACCACCATCCACAACGAGGTACCACCTTAAGGTCACCAAAACTGAACTTACCATTCAACCTTCCATACTTACACAATACTAATACACAAGAGACATAAACATCACATAAGTCACATCAACACATAAAGACCATCACCTAGGGTCACTCTAAGTCTTACTTGTGCAATGTATGAGTAGCATCCCTTACTACTACTCACACTAAGTACTCCTTGAAGCCACCATGGGAAAGGAACATTTATATTCATTAAATGATGACAAGGAAGTAAGTCATGATACAATCCAAGTATAGCATGCACCATCTCATTCAAGCATATAAGTCAACATTATTCATTTACTTCATTACATTAAGAGCACATTCATTCATTAGACCTATAGCCAACATTCTCATTAACATCATCATAATAGAACATTCATTACACTTAACATTACAAAGGAACACACCACAACCTCTCTCAAAGACAACTTGTGCAATGCATAGATGGCGTCCCATACCACTACCCACACTAAGAATTGCATTTTTAGGAAGCTATAGTTCATTAACATTCTTTGTGAGGATAAGCCATAACCGACATAGACCATGTGAGCAATTTATGGAATCCTGCTTTTTTTACCCTCACTGAATAATGTATTCCTACTTGCCTAAGGTAGGACAATTGTTCTTTAGCTTAAGTGGATCCACTAGCTAGACCTACGTGGGCACATAGTTATGGGATAAGGAGATTGCTACTAGATACCTCAGCTCAACTCACGGATAAGAATCCATCTCAAGTGATTGTTACTAGATATCCCACCTTAACTCCTAGATGAGCATCCATCTCAATTCTTATCCTCTCGGTGCTTAGCATTATTCCATGGAGTACATTACATTCATTACATTAGTTCATTATGGAATAAGAGATTGTTACTAGACACTCCGCCTCAACTCCTGGATGAGCATCCATCCCAAACCCAACATTCATTCTCTCATTAGAAAGCTCATAGATTCAAAGTGGAGAATAGCCTTTCACCTAAGAATCCCCTTATTGTGAGAAAGTCATTTTATTTCAACAAGTAATTGGGCAGAACTTGCCCTTTCAAGTACATGATCACAAATTATCAACTCACCAACAATTTACGATAATTAAAACATAGATAATGATACAATTCAATAATCCAGGCAATTTAGACATACTTCATTCATAAGCTTTCATAATCATCAAACCCACTTCATAAAGGCACAATTTAGGAATTGAGAGAATTCATGGATTCATAGAGTATTTTCATAATAAATCATCAATTAAAATCTAATTCAATCATAATTTGACATTAGAAACCTTATGAAATTGTTTGATTAAAGAACCCATGAGATTGAGTAAAACTCTAGATTTTCCTGATTTGAAATCACCTTTGAATTGGCTCCTTGAATGAAAAGTTAGACAAGGATCAAGACTACGATACCTTGCTATAGATTCCCCACGAAAATTGAAGAAGAAACACCTTGGAAATCCACCAACCCTAGCTTGAATATCTTCCTTTTTCTTCCTTGAGTTTAGAGAGAGAATATTTGAAAGGATGAACTTTTTTTTGATTTTTAGAGAAATAGGGAGTAAATGATTTAATTTAGGACTTAAAATTATATATACTAGTGATATAAACCATTTAAAATCAACCCCACACTTTAATTAAATAAAACGAAATTACTCAAACACCCTTAATTTGGGCAGCTCCGTCAGGGACCACGCCCACTTGTACGGGTCGTGAGGGGCACCATGGCTCGTGGGGGTTGTGGTTCCCGTGGTCCCCTAGACAGTGTACCTACCAACCTTGACAAGCGCTCCAAGGCCTAAGGCAAGACCACAGTAGCTCCCACGATCCGGGGTCAAGGCCACGAGTCCTGGTGATGCTCGTGATCATGGAGGTAGTAGCTTTGCCAAAGTGCCTTACTTTCCATGAGCCTAAGTGAGCTTCACGCCCACTTTGACGGACCGCCTAGGGCACCACGACTCGTGGTGGTGCCCGTGGTATTTAACGTTGTAGCCTCTTCAACAAGACACAACTCTCAACAAGCTAAGGCAATCCCACGAGCCTTCCCGCAGCCCGTGGTCATGACCACGAGTCGTGAAGTGGCTTGTGAAGGGGATCCTTTGCTTGGCACCTTCTAGGGCTTACTGCCTAGCCACCATGGGTGGTACCACGGCTCATGGTGACAACCACAGGTCGTGAAGAACCTCGTGGTCTAGGGAGGCAGTAGCTAGGCTAATTTTTAGGTAGCCTAGGTTCCCAAACCATGGCCTACACCCAAAATCCTTAGCCCTTGCCCGTAACTCTTGACTTTAACCCCCACGTTTAGGCTCTAGTTTAACCTATCATTTTCTGAGTCATTACATTATCCCCCACTTAGAAACATTCATCCTCGAATGACACTTTAACACATTTGGGAAAAATGACTGAAGACTAGCTGCCCCAAACTATTCATGCAATATCAACATAAATGCATAAACATAGGAGGAAACATCAACTCCATATCAAAAAAAGGCTTAATTCGAACAAGAAGGTAGGAACTACATCTACAAACTCATTATGCACTAAAACATCTCATTTCTCATTTCATTGGAGGAACTTCCTTCTCCAAATCACATCATGTTCATTACAACATCATTAGCCACATTATGCAATTTTCTCATAAAATCACATTATGCAACTCTTTCAAGAACACATTTAAGCATGCTCAACAAGTCAACTCATGAAATATTTAGGCAACTCATCATAGATGCATATCAACATGAGGAACACAATTCATGAAAATTCATTTTCTCATTCAAAAAAGAATTCATCAAGAACATGCATAACATAAGTAGAACATGGAAACTCAATGTCACACATGACTCCAAAACAGGAAACAAGCCAAAAAAGGAACTCTTTGTCTTATGCTTGAATAGGCATATAAAGAAAGAGATAAGGATATCGGAACTCTCAACAACCATACTATTCAACATACCATACCTCACTTAGGAGAAAACCCAACTAAGGTCAACATGACATAACATAGGAACCTTAATCGTGACGTTCACAACTTACAAGAAACCATCAACTCATCGGTGCGTTTAAACTAGGAAGGTCCTCATAAGCAACTCTTTCTCACCAACAACCATACCACATCAATCAAAGTCTCCTATGAGTCTACCACACTGGGTCTAAAATCTTCAAACTCACTGCACCTCATAAGGTGAGAAATTCAATCAAACATAACCCATGAACATCAATGACACTCAAAGACCTTATCATCTAAGCACATTATCCCCCACTTGGGAGTAATCCTATACATACTCCTTCAAACTTTCCCTTTTCCCATTCTAAGGTCGGAGCAAAACATCACTAAACCTTCACACTCATCACCCAAGGTGATTCTACACCATGGTGAATTACACCTCTACTCCTCTTAGAGGAGTTTACTCATCTTAGAGGAGTTTACTCATCTTAGAGGAGTTTACTCCCTCAACACGTCAAGTCAACACTTAAACACCACTATTCAACAACTTTTTCAACATACCACAAAACTCATCATAACCTTCTACCAACATTACACATAACCATAAGGCAATCCATTCATACCACAGTCACACCATAACTATCAGCCCAATATATCAAGTCACATAGCCATAGTTGGCTTCACAACCAACCTTTTCTCTCCCTCAACCCTTCTAGCATACTCCTTTCAAGTGGTCATACTCTAAAGACAATCACATAAGGAATTAGGGAAAGACATTATAGAGTTAAACTCTATGGCACTACTTGAAGAATGAAGAATTGAAACTTTCTTAACACCCAATAGCCTCCAATTCATAATGTGGCGCGCTTCACATTATGAACAAGACAATACTAGATGTGGTTTGAGACAACCTAAGACCATTCCAAAATCCTTGTGCTCTGATACAATGTTTGTCACTACCCGAGGGTACACCCCGGATGCAATACGGCGTACACGATTTCGAAGGGGTCTTATACAATCCTCATACCGTTCTTGAACATAAGAACATAGGAAAATATAGAAAAATTAAAAACTTTCTTATACAATCAAAGACATTTTCATTAAAAGGCAAGCATAAGACTTTCTAGACATTGTACACTTTGTCTCAAATCATCTAATACTTTGATTACAACATTGGGACTTACCCCACACAAAAGCTTTAACAAAACTAAAAGACACTAAAAGGAACAAAGTGGGTATTGTCCTCGAAACTATGAGGACTCACCAAGTATTCATCTTCAAGAACCTTAGAAACTTACTCCTCAAGCATAGAACACCAGTATCTCCAAACCCTACACTTAGGTAAAAAGGAATGAGAAATCTGGGTTAGCACATTAGATGTACTAAGTATGATAGCCATGCAAAAACATGCTTAAAATGGACATCATTGTTTGGAAAACCATGCATTATGCCACTTTTTAGAAATATCATGAACAATAGCATAACAGACATTAAATACAAGTACAACCATCATATAAGTCATAAAATCACATTTGAACATAATCAACATATGAACCTTTACCTTCACTTTTAGCCTTCACCTCAAGTAACCCTCAAGCTATACCTTGTGCAATGCATGGATAGCGTCCCATAACACCATCCACAACAAGGTACCACCTTAAGGTCACCAAAAGTGAAGTTACCATTCAACCTTCCATCCTTACACAATACTAATACACAAGAGACATAAACATCACATAAGTCACATCAACACATAAAGACCATCACCTAGGGCAACTCTAAGTCTTACTTGTGCAATGTATGAGTAGCATCTCATACTACCAATCACACTAAGTATTCCTTGAAGCCACCATGGAAAAGGCACATTTATATTTATTAAATGATGACAAGGAAGTAAGTCATGATACAATCCAAGTATAGCATGCATCATCTCATTCAAGCATATAAGTCAACATTATTCATTTACTTCATTACATTAAGAGCACATTCATTCATTAGACCTATAGCCAACATTCTCATTAACATCATCATAAGAGAACATTCATTACACTTAACATTACAAACGAACACACCACAACCTCTCTCAAAGCCTACTTGTGCAATGCATAGATGGCGTCCCATACCACTACCCACACTAAGTATTGCATTCTTAAGAAGCTATAGTTCATTAACATTCTTTGTGAGGATAAGCCATAACCGACATAGACCATGTGAGCAATTTAGGGAATCCTGGTTTTACCCTCACCGAATAAGGGATTCCTACTTGCCTAAGGTAGGACCATTGTTCTTTAGCTTAAGTGGATTTACTAGCTAGACCTACATGGGCACATAGTTATGGGATAGGGAGATTGCTACTATATACCTCGGCTCAACTCACGGATAAGCATCCATCTCAAGAGATTGTTACTAGATACCCCGCCTCAACCCCTAGATGAGCATTTATCTCAATTCTTATCCTCTCGCTGCTTAGCATTATTCCACGGAGTACATTACATTCATTACATTAGTTCATTATGGAATAAGAGATTGTTACTAGACACTCCGCCTCAACTCCTGGATGAGCATCCATCCCAAACCCAACATTCATTCTCTCATTAGAAATCTCATAGATTCAAAGATGAGAATAGCCTTTCACCTAAGAATCCCCTTATTCTGGGAAAGTCATTTCACAATAAGTCATTATCATTCATTAGAGTACAATTTAGAATAGTCTTTTAATAGACTCACCATCAGTAACCTTTTCATAGAACTTCATTCATTATTCATTCATGAGTGTGTGTGTATGTGATAATAACCTTTCACACATAATCATCATCATTCATACAATTTCCTTCTAAACATGATCATAACACATCTATACTGATCACACACATATACTTAACTTCATAAGAAGACACAGTAATTAAACACCTCCACCTTTCAAGTGGATCAATAGCTCAAGAACAATTTTATTTCAACAAGTAATTGGGCATAACTTTCCCTTTCAAGGCCATGATCACAAATCATCAACTCACCAAAAATTTACCATAATTAAAACATAGATAATGATACAATTCAAAAATCCAAAGAAATTTAGACATACTTCATTCATAAGCTTTCATAATCATCAAACCCACTTCATAAAGGCACAATTTAGGAATTGAGAGAATTCATGGATTCATAGAGTATTTTCATAATAAATCATCAATTAAACACTAATTCAATCATAATTTGAAATTCGAAACCTTTTGAAATCGTTTGATTAAAGAACCCATGAGATTGAGTAAAACCCTAGATTTTCATGATTTGAAATCACCATTGAATTGGCTCCTTGAATGAAACGTTAGACAAGGATCAAGACTACCATACCTTGCTATAGATTCCCCACACAAATTGAAGAAGAAACACCTTGGAAATCCACCAACCCTAGCTTGAATGGCTTCCTTTTTCTTCCTTGAGTTTAGAGAGAGAATATTTGAAAGGAAGAACCTTTTTTGGATTGTTAGAGAAATAGAGAGTTAATTACTTATTTTAGGACTTAAATTTAAATATACTAGTGATATAAATTATTTAAAATCAACCCCACACTTTAATTATATAAAATGAAATTACTCAAACACCCTTAATTTGGGCAGCCCCGTCAGGGACCACGCCCACTGGTACGGGTCGTGAAGGGCACCACGGCTCGTGGTGATTGTGGCTCCCATGGTACCCTAGACAGTGTACCTACAAACCTTGCCAAGCCCTCCAAGGCCTAAGGCAAGACCACGGAAGCTCCCACGATCCGTGGTCAAGGCCACGAGTCGTGGTGATGCTTGTGATCATGGAGGCAGTATCTTTGCCAAAGTTCCTTACTTTCCTTGAGCCTAAGTGAGCTTCACGCCCACTTTGACGGACCGTCTAGGGAACCACGACTCGTGGTGGTGCCCGTGGTCTTTGAGGTTGTAGCCTCTTCGTCAAGACACAACTCTCAACAAGCTAAGGCAATCCCACGAGCCTTCCCACAACTCGTGGTCATGACCACGAGTCGTGAAGTGGCTCGTGAAGGGGATCCTTTGCTTGGCACCTTCTAGGGCTTACTACCTAGCAACCATGGGTGGTAACACGGCTCATGGTGACAACCACAGGTCGTGAAAACCCTCGTGGTCTAGGAAGGCAGTAGCTAGGCTAAGTTTTAGGTAGCCTAGGGTCCCAAACCATGGCCTACACCCAAAATCCTTAGCCCTTGCCCTTAACTCTTGACGTTAATCCCCACGTTTAGGCTATAGTTTAACCTATCATTTTCTGAGTCATTACATTATCCCCCACTTAGAAACATTCATCCTCGAATGACACATTAGGCATGCTCAACAAGTCAACACATGAAATATTTAGGCAACTCATCATAGATGCATATCAACATGAGGAACACAATTCATGAAAATTCATTTTCTCATTCAAACAAGAATTCATCAAGAACATGCATAACATAAGGAGAACATGGAAACTCAATGTCACACATGACTCCAAAACATGAAACAAGCCAAAAAAGGAAATCTTTGTGTTAGACTTGAATAGGCATATAAAGAAAGAGATAAGGATATCGGAACTCTCAACAACCTTACTATTCAACATACCATCCCTCACTTAGGAGAAAACCCAACTAAGGTAAACATGACATAACATAGGAATCTTAATCGTGACATTCATAACTTACAAGAAACCATCAACTCACCGGTGCTTTTAAACTAGGAAGGTCCTCATAAGCAACTCTTTCTCACCAACAACCTTACCACGTCACTCAAAGTCTCATATGAGTCTACCATACTAGGTCTAAACTCCTCAAACTCACTGCATCTCATAAGGTGAGAAATTCAATCAAACCTAACTCATGAACATCAAGGAAACTCAAAGACCTTATCATCTAAGCACATTATCCCCCACTTGGGAGTAATACTATATAAACTCCTTCAAACTTCACCTTTTCCCATTCTAAGGTCAGAGCAAAACATCACTAAATCTTCACACTCATTACCCAAGGTGATTCTACACCAAGGTGAATTGCACATCTACTCCTCTTAGAGGAGTTTACTATCAACACTTCAAGGTAAAACTTAAACACCACTATTCAACATCTCTTTCAACATACCACAAAACTCATCATAACCTTCTACCAACATTACACATAACCATAAGGCAATCCATTCATACCACAGTCACACCATAACTATCATCCCAATATATCAAGTCACATAGCCATAGTTGGCTTCACAACCAACCTTTTCTCTCCCTCAACCCTTCTAGCATACTCCTTTCAAGTGGTCATACTCTAAAGACCATCACATAAGGAATTAGGGAAAGACATTATAGAGTTAAACTCTATGGCACGACTTGAAGAATGAAGAAGTAAAACTTTCTTAACACCCAATAGCCTCCTATTCATAATGTGGCGCGCTTCACATTATGAACAAGACAATACTAGATATGGTTTGAGACAACCTCAGACCATTCCAAAAACATTGTGCTCTGATACAATGTTTGTCACTACCCGAGGGTACACCCCGGATACATTACGGCATACTCGATCCCGAAGGGGTCTTATACAAGCCTCATAGCATTATTGAACATTAGAACAAAGGAATATAGAGAAAAATTAAAAACTTTCTTATACAATTGAAGATATTTTCATTAAAAAGCAAGAGAAGACTTTCTAGACATTTTACACATTGTCTCAAATCATCTAATACTTTGATTACAACATTGCGGCTTACCCCACACAAAAGCTTTAACAAAACTAAAAGACACTAAAAGGAACAAAGTGGGTATTGTCCTCAAAACTATGAGGACTCACCAAGTCTTCATCTTCAAGCACCTTAGAAACCTACTCCTCAAGCATAGAACACCAGTATCTCCAAACTCTACACTTAGGTAAAAAGGGATAAGAATTCTGGGTTAGAACATTAGATGTACTAAGTATGATAGCCATGCAAAAACATGCTGAAAATGGACATCTTTGTTTGGAAAACCATGCATTATGCCACTTTTTAGAAATATCATGAACAATAGCATAAGAGACATCAAATACAAGTACAATCATCATATAAGTCATAAAATCACATTTGAACATAATCAACATATGAACCTTTACCTTCACTTTTAGCCTTCACCTCAAGTAACCCTCAAGATATACCTTGTGCAATGTATGGATAGTGTCCCATACCACCATCCACAACGAGGTACCACCTTAAGGTCACCAAAACTGAACTTACCATTCAACCTTCCATCCTTACATAATACTAATACACAAGAGACATAAACATCACATAAGTCGCATCAACACATAAAGACCATCACATAGGGCAACTCTAAGTCTTACTTGTGCAATGTATGAGTAGCATCTCATACTACTACTCACACTAAGTACTCCTTGAAGCCACCACAGAAATGGCACATTTATATTTCATTAAATCCTGACAAGGAAGTAAGTCATGATACAATCCAAGTATAGCATGTATCATCTCATTCAAGCATATAAGTCAACATTATTCATTTACTTCATTACATTAAGAGCACATTCATTCATTAGACCTATAGCCAACATTCTCATTAACATCTTCATAAGAGAACATTCATTACACTTAACATTACAAACGAACACACCACAACCTCTCTCAAAGCCTACTTGTGCAATGCATAGATGGCATCCCATACCACTACCCACACTAATACTGCATTCTGAAGAAGCTATAGTTTATTAACATTCTTTGTAAGGATAAGCCATAACCGACATAGACCATGTGAGCAATTTATGAAATCCTGGTTTTACCCTCACCGAATAAGGGATTCCTACTTGCCTAAGGTAGGACCATTGTTCTTTAGCTTTAGTGGATCCACTACCTAGACCTACATGGGCACATAGTTATGGGATAGGGAGATTGGTACTATATACCTCGGCTCAACTCACGGATAAGCATCCATCTCAAGAGATTGTTACTAGATACCCCACCTCAACTCCTAGATGAGCATCCATCTCAATTCTTATCCTCTCGGTGCTTAGTATTATTCCACGGAGTACATTACATTCATTACATTAGTTCATTATGGAATAAGAGATTGTTACTAGACACTCCGCCTCAACTCCTGGATGAGCATCCATCCCAAACCCAACATTCATTCTCTCATTAGAAAGCTCATAGATTCAAAGATGATAATAGCCTTTCACCTAAGAATCCCCTTATTGTGAAAAAGTCATTTCACAACAAGTCATTATCATTCATTAGAGTACAATTTAGAATAGTCTTTCAATAGACTCATCATCATTAACATTTTCATAGAACTTCATTCGTTATTCATTCATGAGTGTGTGTGTGTATGTGATAATAACCTTTCACACATAATCATCATCATTCATACGATTTCCTTCTAAACATGATCACAACACATCTATAGTGATCACACACATATACTTCACTTCATAGTATCAGAACTATGATTGTTCAGAAATATAAGAAGAAACATACTAGTAGAAAATTAAGAAAAATAAGAAGAAAATTAAATAAATTATACCCAGAATATAAACAACTCAATATCACAAAAACTGATAACGACAAATTAGATCAATTAATAGATAACATATCTAAAATAGAATATAAATACGTTCAATATTTAAAAAAGCGATGAATAACGAGAATAACGAATATAGACAAAAACTTACTGAAATAATTATAGCAAAAAGACAAGAATTAGAACATAGGCAAAATAGACTTAACAGTAATATATTCGCAGGAACTTGTAAAAAATCTATAGTAGCACAAAGAAAAACTATTTTATATCTACAGATACAGATAGAAAGTTTAGAATATAAACTTCAACACAATCTATAAATGAATAAGGAAGAATATGCCATAGACGAATAAACGTATGAAAATTACGATGGATTAAAAATAAATATAATATTTTCTAATCTAGAAAGAAGATATAAGAAAGTAGGTAACAATCTAAGTTTGATGTTAGAAAGAGAAACGGTAAAACTAGAATATAGTTTAACTACTATGATAAGAATAAAAAATAAAAATAAAGAAATAGATAGAAAAATGGAAATTGAAAATATAAAACAACAAGCAAAAAAGGAAGTACAACTATTAGAAGAAGTTAAAACTACTAAAATAATAGACCTAGAAAAAGAGCTGGCAATATTAAAAGAAATGTATGAGATTAAACAAAAAGAAAAAGAACAAAAAACGAAATTAGCAAATGAGATAAATAAATTTAAAGAAAAATTACAATTAGAAGAAGAACTAGAAGAAAAAGAAGAAAATAACCAAAATAATCTACCTGAAATAGGAATCGATGAAATAAACAACGATGATCTAACTGAACAACATTCAGAAACAAGCGAAACATATACAGAACTTTTAGCAAACATAGATAATACAAAAAATTTAGAAGTAAATACGGGAGACGTGGATGAAAAACCTAGTACATCAGGAATAAAAAATCCAAAATATTATAATACAAACTATGAACAATATGATAGAAATAAAACTATATGGGATAAAAGATTACATACAAAAGGGATACCTAGACCAATAACCGAACAACATAATATTTTAGACTTAGACTGTGTAGCAGATATAAATAAAATAATCCAATTATGGATGAGATATATATCAAAATAATTAATAGATAACAAAATAGTAATGACAGAAACACCAGGATACATAGAAATAACACTTATAGGAATAGTAAAACTATGGTTACAAAATTTATCAGATGAAAGTTTAAAAACTTTAAGAAGTAATAAAAAATATGATGGTGAATTAGCTACTACAACTATGGAAATATTATATAAATACGAAATAGCTATAAGAAATGAATTTAGTAGTATGACAACAGAAGTAGAAGAACAAAATAAAGAAAAAATTATAAATCGAAATCTAATGACAAAATTAGCAATATGTAATATGTGTTATATAGATGAATATACATGTGCATTTAGAGAATATTATTATAAAGGAACATATAGTACGGAAGAAAGTAAAGAAATAAGAAAACTATATTTTATGAAATTACCCGAACCTTTTAGTTCAAAAGTAATAAGAAGTTGGAATGAAGCAGGACTAACAGATACCCTAGGAGCTAGAATGAAACTTTTACAACGATGGTTTATAGAACTATGTGAAAAACAAAAAGAAGAAATAAAAATGGAAAAAATATTAGTAAAAAACCTAGCATGTTGCAAAAATAAAATGGCACCCCAATTTGGATATACAGATAGATATTATAAAAAGAAATATAATAAAAAATACAGATCAAAATATAAATATAAAAAACCAAGAAGAAGATATTACGTAAAAAACTACAAAACTAAAAGACCATATAGACCAAAGAATAAAAATAAAGGAATGTACTTGTTACAATTGTGGAAAATTAGGACACATAGCTAGAAATTGTAAATTACCTAAAAATCCAAAGAAAAAACAAATATCAGAAATAATGATAGATGATGAAAAATATATGCAGATAGAATACATAGATTATGAATTAGAAAGTGAAGATAACATATATGAAATAGCAGAAAATGAAATAGATAACGATATAGAAATGGAATCAGACAATGAATTCTATAATATAAAGAATGACTGAAAAAGATATACAAATAACAACTAAAGAAAAAAGCAAGATGAAGAATCTTTAAACAAAAAATAATATTTGATAATAGTATATTTGAACAAATAAAAGGAAAAAAATTAGACCTAAGCATAGAAAAAATATTCGAAATACCAATAATAAGAAATTGGTTTAAACGACAAAAAGAAGAATATTATGTAGTAAGTCAAAGAGAACATATCATAGATTGCAAATACACTAAAGGAAAAGCTAAAATACCAATAATAAACAAACGAATAATAAATAAAGAAATACAAGATATTAAGGCTAAAAATCCAATTAAATATGTACATTTAGGAGGAACAGAAATACTAATAAAAGCATGTTTTAGAGAGGGAATAGATACACCCATAGAAATATACTTAGCAGATGATAGAATTATACAACCCATAGAAAAAAGTATAATAAGTGCAGTAAAAGGTAACCTCATATATCAAAAATTTAAATTTATAATAAGTGCTAACTA
>JAJOOO010017988.1:0-13319 GCA_029582685.1 Solanum piurae
AAATCTTTCAATTCAGATGCTCCAAGCTTCTTGGGGATCAGGGCTATGAAAGTGGCATTGAAACTTTTTTCAAAGTAGCCCTGGTCATGAAAATTCTGGATGGCAGCTACCACTTCCTGTTTTATCTCTTCCCAACACTGTTTGAAAAAGGCCATTGTGAAACCATCAGGGCCTGGTGCCTTATCCCCTGCACATGAGAACACACAGTTTTTAATCTCCTGCTCTTCAAATTGGGCTTGCAGAGCTGCATTATCTTCTTCATCTATCTTGGCTTGACCCCTAGGGTTGAACTGAGGTCTCCAGAATTCTGTCTCATTGTAAAGTTTTTGGTAGAAGGTAATAACTTCATCTCTGATCTCAGCTGGTTCAGTCACACTGGACCCATTTATGATCAGTTTATCAATGTTGTTATACCTCTCGTGACAATTAGCAGTTCTATGGAAGAACTTTGTATTCATGTCCCCTTCTTTGAGCCACAGTGCCCTAGATCTTTGCCTCCAAGCCACTTCCTCTCTCTTGGCATTTTCTTCAAACTCCACTGTCAATACTGCTCTTAAATAGGACTCATCATCTGATAGGATTCTCTGATCTTGTATCTGGTCCAGTTCAGCCAGCTGGTTAAGGATGCTCTGTTTTTGCATACCTAGGTTGCCATGTACTATTTTACTCCATTCTTTCAACTTGACTTTCAGTAACCTCAGCTTGCAAGCTAAAATATAATCTGGTTTTCCCACATAAATTGCGGAGTTCCACCATTCTTTAACTCTTTCTTTAAAGTCTTTAGTTTGCAGCCACCAATTCTCAAACTTAAAGTTAGAGGTTGATCTCTCCCAATTACCACATTCCAATATCAATGGATTATGGTCGGAAGTTACTCTAGGTAAGATTGATTGTTTGATCTTTCTAAAAGCTACTTCCCATTCCTCAGATATTAGGAATCTATCTAATCTTGCTGCAATGTCATATCCATCCCCTTTCCTCCATGTGAATCTGCCACCTACAAGAGGTAAGTCTTGCAGTTCCATGTCCTCTATAAATTCAGAAAATTCTTCCATCTCCTTGTTGAATCTGTTGCAGTTTTTCTTCTCAGATGGGAATCTCACTACATTAAAGTCCCCAGCCACCACCCAAGGTCCATTAAATAGACCCTTCACTGCCCCCAACTCTCCCCATACTTCTTCTCTTTCTTTTCTACTATTTGGGGCATAGACACCTGAAAAATGCCATCCCAAATCTTGTGCTTTCCCGGTGAACTTACAAGTGATGTTGTAACCCCCTACTTCACATACTTCCCCCTCCCAGAATACTACTATCCCACAAGATAATGATACCACCTCTTGTCCCCCGTGCCTCTAGTTGTGCATATTTCACCTTCCTATTTGCCCACAAATCTTTTACAATCCCGCTTATATCTCCACTAATTTTTGACTCCTGGAAACAATACACATCTGCCCTCCATGTATTCATCAAGTTTTTGATTTGCAGCCTCTTACTTGGATCATTGAGGCCCCTTACATTCCATGAGATTATGTTAACCTTCATTGAGATCATCTATAAAGCATCCCCCCCTACTCCTTGTACCATAACTCACAAAATTACTCTTTGGTTCCAAATTTTTGAGTTCTTTTGGGACCTTTCCCACTGGATTAATAGGAACTATTGTTCCCCCCGCCTTCTTAAAAGTTTGTCTTTTACTGTCGATTCCCATAAAGAGGTTCAAAGCCACCTCTTCGCATTCAATGAAGTGTACCCCAAATTCTTTACTGAGTCTGATTATGTTTTCTTGGACCCATGAAGAAATTTCATTCTCTGCTGATGTATCAGTTCCATGCTCATTAGAGTTCAGTGGTAAGATATCTTCCATTGTGCCTTCCCCCTCTGCCTTCTGCTCCAATTACATATCGCTCATTGTTTGTATCTCCTGATCTGTTCTTTCCTCTATTTGGATAATGGACATAACGTCATCATCACTCAGGTCTGCGACAAACTCGAGATTGTTTCCCTCGTCTCCAATTCAAAAGGAATTAGGGCACCTTCTCTACCCTGTTCCATTAGAATTCTGCAATTTGCTTCTATTTCATCACAAAAAGTCTCGGAAAGCATTTCACTGTCACTAGGCTTCTTTTTTATTTGAGCTGCATCTTTCTCCGTTGCTTTTCTGCCCTCATGATCTTCGCTCGACAAGCCCTCTGTTAATGAGCACAGAGTATTTTACTGTTGTCAAATTGTATTTGATCCACCTGATCCACCTATTCCTGAATCCCATCCTTCTCAAGATTGTGAACAGATAGGCCCAATTAAGCTTGTCAAAAGCTTTCTCTATGTCAAATTTAAACAACCCTGCTTCTCCTGATTTCTGCTTCTAATCCAGCACCTCATTTGCTATCAATACAACATCTGAGATTTGTCTACCCTTAACAAATGCATTTTGGTAGCCTGATACCAACTTCCCAATCACAGATTTAAGTCTCTCCGCAAGAATCTTTGTTGTTAACTTGCACACACTCCCAATAAGACTGATGGGTCTGTAATCTTTTAATTCTATTGCCCCTTTCTTTTTAGGAATGAGGGCAATAAAGGAAGCATTATAGGACTTGACCATATGACAGTTATGGTGAAAGTGGTTTAGGGCCCCGATTACTTCATATTTAATGACCTCCCATGCCTCCTGAAAAAAAGCCATTGTGAATCCGTCAGGACCTGGAGCCTTGTCAGGTGCACTAGTGGCCAAAGGTTCCTGATGGATCTCCAAATGCTACATCCATAGGGGGTAACCACCATCATTATTATGCATTTACCCTCCATTTCATATTTTTCATTAATAACCTCCTCCCATAGCATATTGTCAATTGTTACAAACTTCCGTAGTCATTTCATTATTATGTTTTTGTTGTGCATTTTCATGTCTCTAATACCCACACCTCCTTTTTTTCTTCTTGTTAGCTCCCTCCGTTTAACCAAATGAAACTTTTTTTTGATAACCGAGATATCCGTTTGTGACCACCCTTTGGACCTATCACAGCCTTCTAAACTTTGTGGATAATGGGCCCGCCCCTCTACCCTTCTCCACTTAAATACTAACCAAATGAAACTTTTTCTTATCTTCATTTCCTGCCAGAAGAATTCCTTCTTAATGCATCTATCCTCTTCTATCACACTGTCTGAGGCTGGGAAAACAGACATCATGCTAGAAGGTAATGCATGTAAAACACTATTAACCTAAGTCAATCTTCCTCCCAAGGAAAGATATTGACTTTTTCAGTTAGTTAACTTCTTCTCATGCTTTTTTACCACTCCATTCCAACTTCTCCTAGATTTACTTTTGGCACCCACAAGCATGCCTAAAGATATTGTTGGAAGCTCACCCACTTTGCCTCCCAGAATTGTTACCAGTTCTCCACCTCCGCTACATATAATTGATGGGTTATATCAAGCTCTTCCCCCAATTGATGTGTAGCCCAGAAATTGCTTCAAATATGATGAATATTACCCTCATGATCAACATGTGTCCTCTCACTTCTTCACAAAAAACTAAAGTATCATCTGCATATTACAGATGAGTTATCTCCACATTGTTCGCTGCCCTGTTGCCCACCTGAAATCCTCTGACCCAACCTTTCTTCCTTGGTTTTGTTTGAATTATGTTGGTCGTTCCTTCCATTGCTAGGATAAAGAGAAAATAGGATGGAGGGTCACCCTGTCTCAAGCTCCTCTGGCAGGGAAAGAAACTACTTGGGGTTCTCTTAATTAATAATAAGAGAATTTAACTGTACTAATGCAATATTTTACCCAATTGATCCATGTAGCTCCAAATCCCATCCTCTGCATCATGAGAATCAGAAAATTCCAATTCAGGTGATCATATGCCTTCTGTTTGTCTAGCTTACGTAAAATAGCAGGCTACTAACTTCTTTGCCTGGACTCCAGCCACGCACTCATTTTCTATCAGCAGTGCATCCATGATTTATCTGTCTTTTATAAATGTCGTCTGCTGTTTGTCCACTAGTCGGTGTATGCCTTTTTTTCAATTTTTCTGCCAGTAGCTTGGCAATGATCTTGTAAACCCCTCCTATCATATTCTAGGTCTGAAGTCTTGAACTCCATAGCTCCTATCTTCTTAGGAATTAGAGCCACAAAGGTGGCATTGAGTCTCCTTTAAAAAATTCCTACCTTATGTAAGTTTTGCACTGTTGCAACCAACTCTAGACTGATAATTCCCTATCAATGACTAAAGGATGCCAGGGAGAACCCATCTAGCCCTGGTGTTTTGTCACCTGCACATGCTTTTATGTTCTTGAGGATCTCTTGTTGTTCAAATGGTGCCATCATCAAATTGTTTTCATCTTCTCCTATCATGGGGTAATTCCTCATATCTAGCTGTGGTCTTTAATCTTCTCACTTAGAGTATAACTTCTCATAGTAGGCAACAATCTCCTCCTGCACCTCTTCTGGTTTAGTCAAAATTTTCCCTCTAACTTTTAGCTTGTCAATTGTGTTAATTCTTTTGCGAGTATTTGCAGTTCTGTGAAAAACCTAGTGTTTCTATCCCCTTGCTTTAACCATATTGTCTTGGATTTCTTTCTCCATATAGTCTCTTCCCTTTTAGCTATGTCTCCACATTCCATATTGAGTGCTAGTATAGAAGCTATCTCTTCTTCCTTTAGTGTTCTGTGTTCCTGAATCTCCTCTAGTTGAGTTATCTGTCTCAAAACATTGTGCTTCTGAATACCCAAGTTACCTTGAGAAGTCTTACTCCACTCTTTCTATTTCCCTTGTATAGCTCTTAGTTTCGCCACCAGAATGTAGTCTGCCTTTCCGCTAAAGGTGAAAGAGTCCCACCACACTTACGCTCTTTCATTGAAACCCTCTATTTCCAACCGTCAGTTTTCAAACTTGAAGTATGACTTTCTACTATCCAATTAACATTATAGGTGAGTGGTCAAAAGTCACTCTGTGATATTCTATCTGATGTTCCTGAAGTTTGTATCCTATTCTTCTGAAAATAAGAATCTATCTAGTCTAGCTGTTGTGCGTCTGTCACCTTTCTTCCAAGTGAACTACTCCCCCTAACAATGCTAAATCCACTGGCTCCATATCCTCAATAAAATCAGACAAGTTTATCATTCCTTTACTAATTCTGTTGCAATTTTTCTTTTCTGGATCATGTCTGTCGGTGTTGGAAGCCTTAACAGATTACACAATCACAAGGTCCTGAAACTAGCCTCTAGCTGCTCCAATCTCCCAACAAGTCTCTTTACTCTCCTTTCTATTATTTGGGGAATAAACCCCTGTAAGGTGCCAATTGAAATCATGGCACTTCCCAGAAAAACTACAAGTCACTGAATACATTTCCACACTGCTGAGCACTCCTTCCCGTACTCTTTTGTCCCACATACTGACTGTACCTCCTCTAGTCCCACTTTCCTCCAACTGAACATAATTGACTCACTTATATCTTTGATTTCCCCCTCCACCTTCATCTCCTGGAATCAAACCTCATCAGCTTACCAGGTATGTAATATATTTTTGATCATTCCCTTTTTCCTAGCACAATTCGGTTGCCTTGTTCTCCAAGACTGTGTATAACTTCATTATTCTTTTATGGCCAAGTTTCCTCCCTACTTCTAGTACCATAACTCATGAAATTAGTATCCAGCTCTAAACCTTTCAGTTCATTTACCTCTTTCTTTTTAACGACTGACTGCTCCCTTGTTGTTCTTTATTTTTTTGCTTGTTATTATCTATCTTCATAAGAAGTTCTTTTGCCTTTTGGCTTCTCCTCGTGCCCTTTGAAATCAACCCCAAATTCGGTATCAACACGATGATGTCTAGTTGAATCCAAATAGGCGTGCTTAGTGTTTAAGTATTTTGTTATGTTGGTAATTGAATCTTCAATGGAGTTGCATCTTCTGCTACAATGTTGGTGTTCTCTCCTTGCAGCTTCAATTGTATACTCTTCAGTTCCCCTCTCTCGACAACTGTTGACTCTACAGCCACCAAGCTCTCCTTGGTTTGTTCGAACTGGAAAATTTGTTGTTCTTCCTTATCCTGAGTTCCCAATTTCTCAAAGCTTATTGTGTGTACTGGGTTGATAAGTTTGCAATTATCTCGATGTTTACTATGTCCATCTCCTGGGCTTCAGAATTAGAATAACTTTCTGTCTTCTCTTTTGCTTCCAAGGTTCTAAGGCCCAAATTAACCCCCTTTTAGGACTTGGCCCACTACAACACATAGTCGCCCTTTCCGTTTTGAATTCTGCTCATATGCCTTCCAATTTGAAAACTCCTCATTTTCGAGGTGCCCACGTGCACGTGGTTTGATTTGAGGACTGCTAGATCCTTCACTAAAAAGGGTTCTCCCTTCATTACCCTCTGAACCATAACCTGCACCTTCACTTCCCTCCTCTATTTTCATTGGCAGCAGAGCTTCACACCAGATCGGAATAATATTCACAAAACCTTCACTGGTCACCTCTATCGACTTCGGTACCATCTTTCTGTTGCCCTTCACCTTGATATGAATCTAGTATAGGTTATTTTTGAGAGATGTCTCCTCTTCTGTCTCATTAAATCCTCCACACTGATCTCCAAGCTGCTTAAATATTTTCTGGTACCACATGCTCAAAGGTAGCCCTTAGTCTTATCCAGACCCAGTCTCTCCTCTCCTTACTTCTGCTGGCCAACACTTTCGTAGTTGACTTCCACCAGTCGATATTAAGCTTCATCTTCTTCTAGATCCACACTGTCAACATCACGTGCTCTATTGAAAATCTTGAAGGAAGTTCAAACAAGAACTTTCCTTCGTTCATAGCGAAAACACTTACACCTGTGGCTGACTTCTAGGTATTGTGTACCCATCTCCTTACACCATTCAAGATTGGAGTCTCCTGTAATGGGTTCTTAAATTTTCCGACAATACATCTATTGAGCATATCCTTCTCCGATGCCGACCTTCCACTCAGGATTTATATGCTATCACCTACAACTTGTATTTGTGCCTTCTTCGTCCTCTCCGTCGTTCATCTGTTGTTGTTGAAGGCTTCTTTGAAAGAGGTTCCAAGTTGTCTTTCACTGTTATTCTGTGCTTTTTGTTTTCCTGGTGCCTCGTGGATAAACTTTGCTATTTTGTGTGCAATGTTCCCCCAACCTCCTTTGTATGAAGATTCCGGAGTAATAATGACAGATTTGCTCAGATCTCGAATGGAAATAAAGATGACATATCTACCATTCTCATGGTATTTAAGAGTGCAACAAAATTCTGAGAAGTGGTCCTTTAATTTCCATTTCCGAACTACTTTTCCCTGTTACTTTAATGCTTCAATAAATACTGAAACTAAGCACTTCAAGACTTTTAATGCTAATCTTCACCCTCATTAAATTCCGACTTCGCTTGATCCATTCATACTAGGTTTCTCCGCACCGTATTTACACCTAACAATTTCGTAAGATTTGAATCCTGAATCGTAGAATATACTTTTCCCCCAATTGAAAAAGTTTCGGTCATAAGTTGCCGGAGTAGGCCCCAGACAGAGTGAAATCGGCTTTAGGTTATAAGTGACTTGCCTTGATAGCCGTGCCTGAGAGCATTGTTATAGTTCTATCGTTTGTCCTTTTTAAACTATTGTACATATTTTATGGTGCCTTCTTCCTTTTCTAAGAATGAAATAACTCAAATTGTCCATTTCTCATATTCGTTGAGCCATAATCAAGCCGGCGATAATCTCTTCTAGCTTTTATTATTACGTCCACATTGTTTGATCTACATGAATTGCCACCAATCTAGTATCCAATTTCAATGTTAATAGATGTTGCTCTACTCTTGGCACTTGCCCATCCCGTCATTAGGAGTGCATAACCAATTTTAAAGCCTATTTTTTCTCTAAATTTATCACTACGTACACAAATATTTTGGCTTAAAAAAAGGGCCGCTTAATGTAGACTCGTAGAGTACTAAGTAGGTAACCCTTGCTCAATAGAAGTATTCAACAGAAATTTTCATTCATTGGTGATTCAGTAATTTCAACTTCTATCTTATATACCCCATTAGATATATCTATATGTTCTGGTCTTAAAAATAACTAATATGCAAGAAAATATGATGATACTTCCGTCAATTATGCCAAAATTGTGGGGGGTATATTTTCTTACAATTAATGCGAAAGAAGATAAACTTTTGGTGAAGCCATTAGACCATTCCTGTTATTGTATTACTTGACCACATTGCTAAAGACCATTCAATATAAAAACTACCTTGTGCAAAAGAATTTGATTTTAAATTCTGTCAGCCTTAAAACTAAGACTACGCATAATCACAATAAACGGAAGTTTGATTATGACAAGATTAAAAACTGTTTTTTCAGATATGAGAGGACTCATTATGTTCCAAATTCTTATTTACTAACACTCAATTAAATAAAAGGACAATAACAGGTTATAGCTTACTTGTGTGATGTGTCATAATATTATAGTAATAGTACAACATGATCTTATAAATTGAAAAGTGATTATGAGTCATGAACGACCGTACTAAGCTAGTTGAGGAGTATTTAGCCAGTTCCTGATTTCATATTCTCTCAAGTTTCATCCATTTCTCATAATATTTGCAAAGGACTAATTTTCGTGTGTAAAATTTTCTACCCTCTATGGAACAAAAGGAACCAAACTTTAAAAGATTGAGCCACATAACCTGTCAAACAGACAACAACCTTTGTTCAAACTTTTATTCTTGCATCCATGTACTTGTGATATACCTTGATTAGCCACCATTCCAGCTTTCCATTTCAGTGCTAATATATATTGCTCTACTTTTGCCCATCATGGCATTGGGGTTAGTGCATAATCAATTTTAAAGTCTATTTTTTCTCTCAATTCATCAGAACTATGTAGACATTTCGCTTCAAATAAACTACAAAAGGCTTAATATAGAGTACTATAACCTTTGCTGTGAGAAATCCTAAAAGTCAGTAGTGCACACTGATTTAAGAAATCTTCTAGAGAAATTAAATAAGATAAAAATGAATCTCAGTACCATGTCATCTGCATGACCATCGTCACGGTGTAGAGACACAGTGATAGCACTTAAATCAGCAACAGCTCTAGCCGAACTACCACCGTCATTGAGATTAAAGTGCTTTGTCATTTCTTCTTGTCGAGGCCACAATAATAGCATCATTACTGGAACAGAGTTCAGTTATGTGACATATTTAAATGCCCTTTAAGCTGCCCTATAAAGAAGGAATGACGTCCACTTTGGGACCTAGGACTCCATCGTGTGTGTATGGATATCTTTTAATTGATTATATCTCTAAGAGATATAAAAGATTTATCAACTCCCAATATATATAAAATTATTTGACAAATAAAATTTCATTTTAAGTTGCCTGAAAATGATGGAATGAAATCAACATTAGCTAACATGATTCAAAAAGATTTCATCGTACATGGAGCAGTTGTTTCAACTGCATATCTATAATTTAAAATTCTATAATTAAATTTTAATTCACAACTACTTTTTATCAATGTTCCAATTTTATTTTATTTTTGAAATTGAATCCACGGTCTTCATGGTTATTTTGCAGTAGATTTTTTTCTACCATCAGAACATCTGCGATTTCTTCTAGTCCCTAACATACAGGTTTCTAACCAAGCTAAGAGAACTCTTGGCGACGGCTAGACTAATGTAAGTGAAACAATAATTGTTAAGTGTGAATTCCAAGTTCCAATAGTTAATACGACAGATAGGATGATTGTTTCCATTGTGTTATGTTATTACTGAAAACCATATTACGGGAGAATGTTGGTCTTTTAGGACAACTTCCTTGTGTGATTTTTGGTTCTAAAAGTATTATCCTGCCTGTGGCTGCAAGTGTAGCTAGGCTTTTCCTTTCTGTTTTGGACGCTAGGAGTTTCACAAGTTAAAAGTTTATTCCATGCATGTTTTACATTCTTTATGCCTGTTCTACTATAGAAGCTGTCCATCTTGTGAGGAGAGACCAATGGAGAAGTAAAGGGAGGAGAAGAAAGACCTGAATATGGTGTTTAGTGATGCAGAGTAGACTCACGACAATCCCAAGAGAGGTCCTATGGGGATGTCTTCAGGCTAGAGGTATGCTAGAAGCTTACATCAGGGTGAGGAAAGACATGATGGAGCCAAGACCCAAGTAAGCATAGTGGGAGGAGACGCAAAACACTTCTCGGTCAAGATGGGGTTGCACTAGGAATTAACACTTGACCATGTTATTTTGCCTTGGTGATGATGAATTGATGCACCATATCCAAGGTGAGGTGCCATGGTCTATGTTATTTGCAGATGATATAGTACGGTGGAGTTCATGCTACATCAGAGGTTTGGAGACAAACCATGAAGTCTATAGGGTTCAGGTTGAGTAGGACCAAAACAAAATACTTGGTGCAAGTTCAGTGATGCATTTGGTGAGGTAGGTGTATAAGTGAGGTTTGATTCATAGGCCATCCCCAAGAAAGCAAGTTTCAAGTATCTTGGATCTTTAATCCAAGGAAATTGGGAGATGATGATGATGCCACACATTATATTGGTGCGCGATGGATGAAATGGAGGCTCGTCCCCGAGTCATGTGATAAAAAGATTCCACCAAATCTTAAGGGTAAGTTCTATAGAGTGATGATTAGACCAAGTTTGTTATATGGAGCTAAGTTTTAGCCAGTCGACAACTCACATGTTTAGAAAATGCAAGCTGCAGAAATGAGGATGTTGGGATGAATGTGTAGTTATACTAAGAGATATAACATTAAGAATGATAATATTTAGGATAGAGTGGGAGTGATTTATGTGGTAGACAAGATGAGGTAGACGAGATAGATGGTTTGGACATGTGAAGAAGATATGCGAAGATGCTCCAATAAGGAGGTGTGGGAGGTTGGGGATATATTGTGTATGAAAAGAGGTAGAAGTAAGTCGAAAAGTGAGGTGATTACACCGTATATATTGCAGCTTCAACTTATCGTGGACATGTCCTTAGATAGGAGGGTATGGAGGTAATAGATTAGGATATAAGGTTAGTAGGTAGTTGAGCTATGACTTGCTTTACGGTGGGCTTAGGTTTCGTGGGAGCGCTGTGTCTGTCGTAGTATTAGCCTTACGCATGTAATTTCTTTTACTAACAATATTATTTGTTGCTGTTATTTTTTCTTTTCCTTGGATGCTCTGTACTGCTTTCCTTGTTATTTGACATGTCGTTCTTCATTCTGGGATTTCCTTTTTTCGTGAATACTTTGATTTGTTGCACTTGTGCCGATGGTCTTTCGGAAACAACATAGAGGTAAGGTTTGCGTACGTTCCAACCTTCCCAGACCCCACTGTGGGATATTACTGGGTATGTTGTTGTTGACTCACTCTCATGTCTGTTTCTGCGTCTATTTGTTCTCCAAATTGGTAGGATAAATCTTCTTTTATGAGGAGATATAAAGTTTGAAGAGAAGAAAATGAAGGAGAGATAACACACAATCTATATTTGGTAGCCATAAAAAACTGAACCTTTTTTTGAGTTAGTATTGTGCATATACTGAAGTTGTAATTGGACTTGCAGGAAACCGAAAGCGAAGACGACCTTCTTGATGAAGATGAAGATGTGGAGGACAATGACCACGAATCTGAGGTTCCAGAACATGCTGATCCAGTAGGCCAAAAGATAGAAGCTTCACCAGCTCCTAAAGAAACTGAGAGACAGCTATCAAAGAAAGAGAGAAGGAAGAAGGAGCTTGCTGACTTGGACTCGCTTTTAGCTGATTTTGGGGTTGAACAGAAGGAGAAAGGTCCAGACGACATACCTGGTAATTCTTCTTTCTCATTACTGATTACAGTGTTATCCTTCTATCTCCTCCCTTAGTAAATAGTGATCGAAGTTGGGTGATGAAATTGATGTCCTACCTCCTTAGGATTGATATCATATTCCTTTGCATTTTATAGACTCTTTAAACATGTCTACTTTCTTTTCTTTTGTTAGCACTTGTTGGTCATCATGTGGTTAAGATGGCTAGCTTCATTCTATGTTTATCTGAAGGTGGATTTTCCTAAATGTTTCTCTTATAATTACAGATGTTGCCAATGAGAAGAAAGAGGGTCAGCCAGCAGAAGATGTGGAAAAGAAAAATGGTGGGGCTACAGAGCTTAAAAGTGCTAAGAAGAAGAAAAAGAAGGATAAAACATCCAAGGAGGTGAAGGAATCGGAGGATCAGCCAAACAGCGTAGGTGCAACTATTCTACCAGAGGAAACTGGAGGAGCTGAGCAAGTAGAAGATGCATCTACGGTGGATATGAAGGAGAGGCTGAAAAGGGTGGCATCGGCAAAGAAAAAGAAATCCGGCAAAGAGACAGATGGTGCTGCAAGAGCTGCCGCAACAGAGGCTGCTGCAAGGAGTGCCAGGCTTGCTGCAGCAAAGAAGAAAGAGAAGAGCCATTACAACCAGCAGCCAATGCGGTAAATTCTACCCCAGCTTGGAATGATTAGCGTCAATGGTCCGAGTTCCCAACAGTTTGGTACACCAAATCGTTGTTTTGCTGATGTAGAAAAAGATTTGGGCTCTAAGTTTTGGTCTTTAGGGCACAAAAAAACTATGGACTAGTTCTTGGAGCTTAGATTAAAAGGTAAAGAGAAATGAGAAAAGTTTTACAAAAAAAATAATGTGTCTGGCTGGACAATTTTGCTGTATGTGAATGGTATTTGGAGATCTAGAGAGTTAAGTTTATGTGTAAAAGTAGCACATTGATGCTAGTGCCTATTGAACTAAGGTTTGGTGAATGAAATACAAGTAGAATTGTTTTTTTATTGGTTATGTGAGGCATGATCTCGCCTGTTAGTTCATTTTCTTTGTTGAGGCGATTGTGTGGACTCCGTATGTCCCCGGCTTATACCAGAAAGGTGAATATTCTATTCAGCATGTAACCTAAGTTGGCACAGACTCTTCACTTTCTATGCAACATTCATGTCGGATTCTCCAAAAATAGTTTTTGGAGAATACGACAAGCACTTGTTGATATTTTTAAAGAGTTCGAGTAACATAGCCTACTGAATTAGTTGAGATGTGCACAAAATGTTCCTTTACCATCTTTGCCTCCTTTCCCTCTTCTTTTGCCACCACAGCCGCTAGCCTCGGTACCACTCTCTGCTTCTTGTAAATTGACTTAGCTTTATTTTTAATGATTTGTCTGTCTCGATGGATTGCTAGAGACGACCAACGATTTTCAGATTTGGTCATGCTCCCTCTCCTTGCACAGACAACTTTGTCCTCGCCAAAGAAGACGGGATTGATTTGTGGTGGAGGACGGTGGAAGAAAGCTCAAGC
>JAJOOO010017989.1:0-13973 GCA_029582685.1 Solanum piurae
TAATCAAATTACATTACCAAGATATACATGTTTTTATCTTATATTAATAATATTAATGAATTTACTATTTCAAAGAATAATAAAATGAAATTAATTATCTATGTATTTTGAAAATCCTCAATTACTCCTCTAATTAAGGGAATGAGTTACAACCAATTAATTTAAATAAATAAATTTTGTATCTCAATTTTAAAATTCGGCAGATACATGTATCTCATGGATTCAGACTCATGTATCCTAAGCATGAAATATGGTAGAGGAAGTAATATTTGAAACTACTGAGAATCTTAGTAATTAAGACCCAAACTAATGGGATTTATGTGGTTTGCCCAAATTTTATTATGTGGGGTAGGTTAAAGTCTTTGCGGGTTAAGGTTGAATCTGTCCCGCTCCATTGTCATCTCTAGTCATACTTTATTTATTGTCATTGCAAAATTTGATATTAAGATTACTTTATAGAGAAAAACTAGTTTAAATATCTATTATAAGAATTTTAATTAAATTAATAGGTATATATATTCAATTTTTTTCAATCAATTTTCCTTCTTTTATTCTAATCATGAAAAATAATACATAAAATAATATATAAAATATAGAATAATTATATATAAACGTAAAATAAAATAGTTTTTAATATAGAATTAAAATAGATCTTAAATCAAACTTAACCAAACTTATGAGATATGATAATTAATTCATAAGAGATATATCGGTAAATAAGTGTATATGAAAGTGATATTTTGGTCTTGAAAAAAATAATTTTCTGCTACTGCTTCCCTTTAAAGATTTTTTAGTTTCTTCCCAACGGCAGAAAAACTGCGCTCCCATTTAAAAACATTTTACTGATTTGTCAAACGCCTTAATTTTCAAATAAATATCTTTGACCTCCCAACAGCAATGTCAAACATGTTCTCAAAAGACGTGCCTCACGTAGTTAAGTCTTTTTTAGATGGAATATTCTATCATAACCCTAAATTTATGTAATCTAAAATCAAATTCCATGTAATTCCTCCCAAAGTCCTAACTACTTAACTGGCTAAAATGGATTTATTTAAAGTTTATAGTAACTAATATTGGCCGCTAATTGAGTTGTTTTCTCATATGATTTTGATCCAATATCAAATCAAATAGATCAACTATAATTTGATTGACCATTTAAGAATTTACTCTTGAAGTTCCCCAACTAGTTGACAGCTTAAATTGCAAATGGAAACAAATGATTATAGCTAAACAAAAGCTATACTATTGAGTACTTTCTCCATTTCTTTATAATACTACTACGTTGTTTGGACATGATTTGAAATGATTGATTTACCATATCATTTCAATAAGTTATGATTATGATTACATATGTGTCAATATCATAATGATTCATGCATCGAATCAAAATGTTAAAGATAAAAAGTTGGTGTGATATATGTTTATATGGGCACTTTAACTTGTGAAAATATTTTATTACTGCTCTATAGTACGAGTCTCAGTGCTCCTTTAATATAATGAGAAGAAGGTGATTATTTTTATTTTTATTTTTATGTTAACAAAGTCACTACTCAACTTAAGGTATATCTTATGAAAGTTATAATGCATGTAACTCATCTAACCAATATATTTTATTTCCAAGTAATTGGAATTTCTATTACTGCTATTCAAAACGTTCTCCCTGCTTAATACATTGCACTTTTACTTTTTATTTTCCAAGTTTTTAACGGGAAGTGACTAATCGATCGATAATCATTAATTTCATATCGAATCAATTGATATCTTAAATTAATGAATTAAAATAAGTTGAACTGTTAGATGCAAATATCCAACCAAATCGCCCGATAAACACCCCTAATAGTATACACAATGTTGTATAAAATTGTAAACAAAGGAGAAGTAATAAATGAAAGAACTCAAAGATATATTAGAGAGAAACAGAGTTTTTTTATTATTTATTATTACTAATATGTTATCTGACGATTATAATAAAGCATCCAATAGAGTAAATAATAATAACCCTTTTTCAAAAGGTTAAATTCCTCTATTGTTATGCTGCACTAGTCTTATTTATGTACTACGATTTAACTTATGTCTAAGCAAGCCCCATTTCTGCACCACAACTCATTATAGTTAGCTACCTTTCGAAACACTTCCCATGGCTTTGACTCTCTCTCTCAGAACGAACTTTTGAGTCTTTCCGGTTGAAGTTTTTGGCAAATCATCAAAAATAACCGTCCTAGGAGCCATGTATTGTGGCAAACGATCGCGACAATACTTGATGATCTCTTCAGCACTGGCATTGCATCCATTCTTCAGTTTAACAAATGCACAAGGTGTTTCACCCCAGTGATCATCTGGTTTTCCCACTACAGCAGCTTCGAAAACAGATGGATGGCTAAAGATAACAGACTCCACTTCGATTGAACTAATGGTTTCTCCACCGGAGATAATGATGTCAATTGAACGATCCTTTACTTCTATGTAACCATCAGGATGTTTCACTGCTAAATCCCCGCTACGAAACCAGCCCCCTTTAAAAGCATTTTCTGTTGCTTTCACATCCTTAAAGTAACCATTCATTACTGTGTTTCCTCTAATCATCACCTCACCTATTGTTTTTGCATCTGAGGGTACACTCTTCATTGATTCAGAATCCTTTACGTCTACGTCCTCTAAGCCAAGATGGTGCACTCCTTGACGAGCGTGAAGATTAGCCTGCTCAACAGGGGACAGATAGTTCCACTCTGGTTTCCAAAAACAAACAGCTGCTGGACCATAAGCTTCTGTTTGACCATATCCATGAGTAACATTAAAATTAAGCTCTTTCATCACAAGTAGAACTTGAGGAGGAGGAGCGGCACCACCTGTCATAACATTTACTGTCCCTGGGAGTGGTTTTTGAACACTTTGTGGCGCGTTTATTATCATGTTCAGAATCGTAGGTGCACCACCCATGTGAGTCACTTGGTGCTGACTTATGTTGTCGAAAATCCCTTTTTCAGTGACATTTCTCATACAAATATTTGTACCACCCTGTGCTGCAACAGTCCAAGTAAGACACCAGCCACTGCAATGAAACATTGGAACAGTCCATAAAAACACAGGCATCGAAGTCATTTCAGTGAGAAGAGCTGCAGCCAGAGAATTAAGATATGCCCCTCTATGACTATACACAACCCCTTTTGGCCTCGATGTTGTTCCTGATGTATAATTAACAGCAATAGCATCCCATTCATCATTTGGCCATACAATCTCAAAATCGGATTCTCCATTAGCTAAAAAGGACTCATACTCCGAAACCAAACTCCAATTATTATTCGGGCTGGATAATTGATCACTCTCTGTATCAGAGATCAGAATTAGATGCGGCAACTTTACCCTTTCCATTGATAGAATTTCTAATGCACCCTTAACAACATCAAGCAATTCGTAATCTACAAATATGATTTTCGCCTCTAACTGCTTTAGTAACACAGAGACCATATCTGAATCATAACGCGTATTAAGTGCACAAAGTACTGCCCCAGCCATTGGTACTCCAAAGTGTAGCTCATACAATGCAGGAATATTTGGAGCCAAGGCAGCAACCTGCTCACAAATTTAGTGTATTACAACATCAAGAAATTTAAGAAAACATTCAAACTAACACAATTAAGAAACCATTAAAGTGCAATTGAACGATAAACACATACCACGTCCCCACGAGAAATTCCTAGGTGTGTGAGAGCAGAAACAAGTCGGATACACCTTTCGCGAGTTTCTCTCCAGGTATATCTCACATTTCCATGAACAATTGAAAGCCTATCACCATAAACCTTTGCTGATCTTTCTAAGAAGCTAATTGGACTCAATGGCACAAAGTTTGCTGAGCATTTCACTGTACCCTCCATTTTTATTTTATTTTGCATATAAGTGATGGATTTGTTTGTGTTGGAAGATCAAGTGAGGAAGTATGGTTCTATAAATAGTGCTACTATTGGGAGAAATATTTAATGGTTCCAACTATTTAATTCATTTATTATCCAAAAAAACAGAACAGAGGTAAATGGTTGGAAAATTAGTCACTAAGTTATGTTAATGGATTTTTTTTTTTATTGAAATGAACTTTTTTCCTTTTTTTGGTAAATGATTAGAGGATGTTATTGGGTTTTAAAAGGTGTGAATGAAATATAAAGAGTTGTGACTTTCATGAAAAGTTGCGACTTTTATAAGGAGTCGTGACTTTTATGAAAAGTTGAGACTTTAATGAAGAGGTGCGACTTTTATGAAATGTTGTGACCTTTTTCGAAGGATTGTAACTTTTCCAAAGAGTTGTGACATTTCTGATAAGGTACAAACAAGCATATGTTCACACTATCATTTTATGTTATTGATTGTTGTTTTTGAGTACATGCTTTAAATTTGGTTGTTTATGTTTTCGCAAAGTTATTGTTATAAGTATTTGTTAGTACAGATTAAATAACATGTGTTTGGGTTGAATTATTTTAAGTAGTTTTTGACTTTAAAGTTTAAAAATAATAATTGAAGGACGTTGTTGAAGATCACAATGAATGTATATCTGATTAATCTTGTATTATCCATTAATTGATCCATTAGCAGTTGGTAGTCAGACAGTCAGTCAATTCACAATTAATTATATCTAATTAATTAATCTTGTATTGGAGTTAGTAAGTTAATTGATCCATTACTTAGTTGATAGTTAGTCAGTAGTCTGTAAGTCAGTTAGTTGGTGACTGTTGAAATAAATTAGGAAAAAAAGGTTAAAATAAACTATCATAAATAAATTAGTTTTACCCTTCATTTGTTTTTTTATCAGATAGATCCTTGTCTTCATTTCCTTCTATTGCTTTAATTGTTTTATCATGATCAAAACTCTTATTGTCGATTTCATTAATCTACTAAAAAATGGATAAAAATTAATTATATACACATGTTTTGTACCAAACTACTAGATGTATGTTATGTATTTATATATAGACATTCAATATTAGTGATTATTAATTATGTAATATTTCATTAAATTATTTACCTATTATAAATTATTAATATAAACATCGACTGCAATAAGTATTTATCCTAAAAAGTGCGAAGAAAATATATTATAGCATATGCAGTCCAACATTGGAGCTTACTTGGTCATATTTTATCTATTGTCGTTGCAAAATACATGCATATTGAATTTTTTTAAATTTTTTAAATTTATTTCTTTAATGAAAAATAGTTTTTTTTTAATTATGTTGTATTATTAAATTAAGGGGGACTTATATAAATCCACTAGTTTAGAAGCTAATTACTTAGATACACTCATATTTCATATCTTACCATATTTTGGTGCGTCCAGATACATTCATATGCGTCTATATACATGTATCTCCGGATACATGAGGTTAAAATTAAGCGTAATTTGTTCTAGATACATTGTATCCAAGTATATTCGCATGTATCTGGGACACATTACAAATATCGTTCGCCTCTCTCCCATGTATCTGGTATCTCAAATACATGTGAATCACGCTAGATACTTACATGTACATGTATCTAGTATGTACCTCCTTATCTCACTCGCTTCTCTCCTTATTTTAATGTATCTGGTAGTAAAAATATATGTATCTAAGTGTATCTTCCTCAATATATAATAGAAACTCTTAATTAGTAGTAAGATATATAATATTTTGAAAGTATAAGTAATAATAGTATATATATGATATCAATTATGTCTATGTAGTTTTTCCTTAAAAAAATCCATGGTCCATGAAAAAAAAATCAGCCCAACAAAAGCCCAATCAGAAGAAATAAAGCAAAGACAATAAACTAAAATATAGCATATTGAAATTATTTTTAGAGAAATTGTAAACTTTTGTCCTTCACTTTCTCTGGAGGCACAACTTGTATGGTTAATTTATAGGTAGCATAATGCTACTCTTGAATCATTTGATATGTGGTATAAGGATAACAATCTTGAGATAAAAATTAAAAGTTAAATTTATTTTTATATTTAATTTGAAATATTAATTAATTTTAAAATTATTTTATCTTACTTTTTATTTCATATAAAGATGGAGATATAATAATTTCATGAGATTTTCTTGCTACCGGCCAAATAACCCCCTTATTTTTTCCCCCAAGTACTTAGGGGTCTTTCGTAGATGGTTAGAGTTATGCAAGTATTAATAATGTGAGATTAGTTATGCGTGAATTTATATATTATTAAATGCATGTATTAGCTATATAGTGATTAGGTATTCATGTATTAATTATTCCACTTTCTATCATGCATAAAATAATAAATAGAATGTAGTATGCTAAGTGAAACACACGTTTTGTATCTTGAATAACACCTCTCTTTATCCAAATAAACTAGAAAATGCTGGACACAAATCCCACTTTATACCACTCTTGCAAGTTGCAATCAAACAATTGCCGAGGGAATATTGGAAACAATCTATAGTGATAAATTGGAGTTGTTTTTCACTTTTTGTGAATTATATAGAGTGAAAAAAGTGAAAACACTTTATTGTTATTTTCAAATTCTTGAAAAATTTAAAATTTAACTTCAAGTTAAATTTCAAAATTTTGCCAAAACGTGTTATTCTAAAATTCAACTTCAAAAAGATCTTATTATTTTCTTCTGCTAGAACTATTGTAGTAGCTACATCTGTATAATTGTAATCACTTAAGCCTATAATACATAAGTCAACCTAATCATATTTATTGGTGTCCTACTTATTAGACAATAGTCAAAGTATTTCAAGTCTAATAAGTAGCTGAAATAGGATTGCTTTTATCATTTTAGCTTGCTCTTTTTTTTCTTTTAGTTTTGTTTTATTCTACACATAAGTTTTTAACAATATAAGTATATGTTATTTCATGCACAACAAGCACTCATATTTAAAAAAAAAAAACTTGAAATCTCTTATTATTAATTTTAGGTCACTAATTCTATTGAATCGCTTTTACACGTGGAGATGACTTGGAGGTGCAGGAGGTGGGAAGCGGGGTGTGAGATGAGTTATTGAACCGCTCTTACACGTGGAGATGACTTGGAGGTGCGGGAGGTGGGAAGCGGGGTGTGAGATGAGTTACGTTCCTTTCACTATTATATATATATATACATACATACATGGGCGGAGTCACCTAGGGGTTTCAAGCGACACTCTTTCATCGGAAAATTACATAGATCAAATTTTGGTTTAATGATATATATACATGTATTGACACCTCTTCACACAAGTTGAAGGTTTGATCTAGTGGTTAAGGGGTTGTGACAATTCCTTGAGGTCGCGTGTTATGAGACCCAATGCATGGGGTTCGGGGTGAATTTACCTGTTAAAAATGAGGCACGTTAACATGTGGTCTCTTCGTAAAGTTATTATACATTTGATTAGATGCTTATTTATCTATTGAGGACTAGAAATCAATTCTCGCTTAATACATTTTTATTATTTTTTTTTATTTTCTTAGTGGTGCAATATTCTTGTCCTTCAAATTCTAGAATCGCCTCTAATGATGATGGTGGGTATACGTGAGTGATTGTTCTTTGTACGTTGCATATTTTCCACCACTCACTATTAATTAACTTTGACAAATTTAATTTGTCGGTCACCTATATGCATCATACATGTGCTTTGCATGTTGTTGCTGCATGGAAATTGGTTGTACGTATTTTAAACAGCGATGGAGTCAAAATTTTACATGAAATATAAGCTTGATCTTACATAAACAATATTTTTTTTGTCGATGAACCCTCATGTCCCTACTTGGCTTCACCCCTACTCAAAACAACCAATAAGCTATCAAATCGAAGGATTGATTTGATTAGATCTTAAATTTGAAGAAAAAAATCGAATCAAATCGTAAAAAAAAAATGAGCCATCTAACAATTGAAGTTTAGACAAGAGACAAGAGACAAGATAACATATAGTATAGAATTCTTGAAAACTTAGCACTTTTGCAAATAAAGCTAAGACATGAACAAAAAAATGAATTTTGTTGCTTGAATAATATATAGAAGTATTAATCTCTTTAGTGATAAGCAAGCAAACAAGACTTGTTCTACTCAATAACTTGATGGGACCTGTAAATTAATTGCCTTCATTGGTCTACAATTCTCAACCACCTCAAAATTGGAATATGCTTCTTCTTTTTTTTGTCATATATTTACTTGTTTTGGATATGTTTCAAATCTATCCTAAGTTACAATTCACCAAAAAAAAAAAATATATCTCATGGGAAATTGTATTCCTTCTCTACACAAAGAAATCAAATATTTGCCCATTGATACAATTTTCAAGCTTCCATCTCCATTGCCCAATTGGCCACCAGGTTTGAAATTTCACTTTCTTAATTATCACTAAATTGCTAGTAACTAACGATTTTTTAAAATAATTTGTAGCTAATTCGTTGCTAGTTATATGAATAGCTACAAATTTTATTGTTTAGCTACAAAATTTGTGTGTCGCCATAAGTTTATTGATGTTAAAGGTCTAATGACAGGAACAGGAGATTTTGGAAGTGGATATATTGATTTAGGAGGGCTAAAAGTTTGCCAAATTGTGACATTTAACAAAGTTTGGGCTATTGATGAAGGAGGACTAGAGAATCTTGGAGCAACATTTTATGAGCCTTCACCAATTCCAGATGGATTTTCTATGTTTGGATGTTATTGCCAACCAAACAATAAACCCCTTTTTGGTTGGGTACTTGTAGGGAAAGACAATGTTGGTGAAATCCTAAAGAATCCAATTGATTACACACTTGTTTGGAGTAGTGAATCCTCAAAATTCAAGAACACAAATACCAATGATCATGGCTATATTTGGCTACCAATCCCACCTGAGGGTTACAAGGCTTTAGGCCATGTTGTCACAACTTCACCTGAAAAACCTGCCTTAGACAAAATCCAATGTGTTCGATCCGATCTAACGGATGAATTAGAGGTTGAGAGTTGGGTATGGGGTCAAGGTACAACCAGTAAGGTGAATGGTATCAATGTTCATAGCGTGAGACCTCGAGAAAGGGGTGTAAAAGCACAAGGGGTTAGTGTAGGTACATTCTTAGCTAGGATCACAAGTGATAAAAATGATGATTCTAACAAAACCTTATCCCTTGCTTGTTTAAAGAATAATAAGTTTGATACCTTTTCTTCTATGCCTAACCTTAGCCAAATTCAAGCATTATTTGAACAATACTCTCCAATTATATACTTTCACCCTAAAGAAAAGTACCTACCTTCCTCTGTCAATTGGTATTTTGCTAATGGTGCTTTGCTATACCAAAAAAGTCAAGAATCAAATCCTACTCCCATTGAACCAAATGGCTCAAATCTTCCACAAGATGGTCCAAATGATGGTGCTTATTGGCTAGACTTGCCAATTGATGAGAAGAACAAAGAGAAAGCCATTAAAGGGGATTTACTAAACTCTGAGGTTTATCTCCACATTAAGCCAATGTTAGGAGCAACTTTCACTGACATAGCTGTGTGGATTTTCTATCCATTCAATGGACCTGGTACAGTTAAACTTGGCCTAGTTGATGTACCCTTTGGTAAAATAGGCGAACACGTAGGTGATTGGGAACATGTAACACTTAGGATCAGCAATTTCAATGGGGTGTTGTACAAAGTTTACGTCTCGCAACATAGTGGAGGGACATGGCTTGATGCACCACAAGTTGAATTTCAAAATGGTAGTAACAAAGTTGTGGTCTATTCTTCACTAAATGGACATGCCATTTACCATAAACCAGGCTTAGTTTTACAAGGGGGTGGAGATATTGGGATAAGAAATGATACAGCTAAGAGTAACTTGGTTTTGGACTGTGGGAAGAACTATTCAATAGTTGCTGCTGAAAATCTTGAAATAATCGCGCCAGCATGGCTAAATTATACAAGAGAATGGGGACCAAAGTTAAGTTATACACTTGGGGATGAAGTTAAGAAAATTGAGAACTCATTGAAAGGGAACTTGAAAGGTGCATTTGAGAAATTGGTGAAAGTATTGCCAAATGAAGTTTATGGAGAAGAAGGGCCTACTGGTCCCAAGATGAAAGGTAATTGGAATAGGGATGAAGTGTGACTTGTCAAAAGAAATAGAATTGAGGCATTCATGCAAGTCTGTTTTGTAATTTCAAAAATCTCTATGTGTAATTAATCTCTCCTTTTTATTTGAACTCATAAGATTGCTATTATTACATAACATCTAATCACCAGCATATAGATTATTTACTCACCAACCATTCAGCTACCAAATGGCAAAAGAAGAAAAAGTTCCCAAAAATGCATTAGAAACCTACTAAGTACTTAGAAACTGGACAAATTCTTTAGCCAAAAGAAAACTGCAGAAATAGGAAAAGGAAGGCTAGATAAAAGCAATAGCATAACCATTTTATTTGAATCTGATATTCAAACTATACTTAGAATTACAACATTAAAAGATGAGGACATCTAAACATAATGTGCCACTCATTTGGGAAAAGATATTTCCCCAAGACCTAGGTAGATGAAATATAGAGCTAAACATTCAGAATGAGATCCACGAAGCACCAACCCTATCCCGAGGAATTAGGCGCAGTTCAGACCCATGTTTAAGAAAGACGTTACCTGAAATCACATTCAAGTTGAAAGAAGTTCAAAAACAGATAATCTAGGAAGATATTCAGAACTCAATGATAAGATACTTAATCACATCAGGGTAAACGAAAAAACTATTGCAGCCAACTATGGCTGAAGAGAGACAGATAAATCCACAAATGAAAAGACACGAACAGTTCCTTCACATAATATCTTTAGCATTCTTAAAATGCTCCAAACCAAAAGAAAAGATAGAGAGAGACGCGCAACGGTTTTATTCTAGACAAGAACTATCACAGTTCCTTGAGCTCCATGCAACTACTCTTTCTCCAGTAATAGGCAGTGAAATTCACAAAGACAGAAAAAAGAATAAAAAGGAAAAGCCTGTATATAAATTTGCATGCTTACTTATTTCATCCAAAAACTAATAAGGTAAGCTTAATGATAGACCCGATTTTCTTTAAAGAAGACACTAATCCTTGAAAATTTCTTGGATCTTAATGCAATAAAATTTTATCAGACACAGAAATATATATTTTAAAACTTCCATTCCAGATATTATTATCATCCACAAAACAAATAAACCATTAATTTAGCAGGAAAAAAAAGATACACGAGGTAACTACAAAATATTCCTGTGAAGTGTGACATTACCTGCACTTTGTTGAGGATTAATTCCCACACCATCTGCAACAAGACAAAAGAACAAAAAAAATTATAATTAGAAAAGGAAACATGCAATAATAGGAAGCATATTGTTTTCACTCCTTTTTACCATTGAAATTGAAGACCGAGAATATAAGAGCATTGGAAAGGACTCGAAGATACTACTTTTTTGGTACTAAATAGGAAACCCACATTTACATTACCGATCCCAAACATCACTTTTCTTAACAGGAAATATTACAACAATTTCCTTTCAGACTTAAAATCCACAAAAATTATCTGAGAATTTAAGATTCACCGGAACCAACCTTGACCTATGAGAAACTGATGACAACTACATGTCATTTTCATTCATAAGTTAGAAAAAAGGTTTGATAAGAAGGATTACACCACATCAACTTAATTCAGAGTTCTCTTGAGTGTCACCTTCCTTGACTAATTTGTTTGTCTACACATAATCCATAGGAAAAAAAATTGTAGTTAAATAACTATAACTAAGAGAAAGAGAGCACCTAGAAGTGCAATGCAAAATTTACCAAAAATATCTGCCCGCAGGACAAAAACCACCATTCATGACTCATGAGACAAAATAGCAGACCCAAGACCACCTAAAATCCCAATACCCCAAACCCAAATTGAGAAATTGAAGGCAGCTAATGCTATAAACCATCATTTGGTCCAGTTGATGGCACTTTTTCACAAATATTCTATAGGTTCCATAGTTGATGTTGTTTTTTGTTAGAATGTCTCGTACTGGGTGAAGGTATGGGTTATTGTCTTCTTATAGGACCTTAGATCAATATGAGTTGACTTTTGAGATTGAATAAGGCTCCATCTCCATTTCTTTTACAATCATACCAGTGCCAGATCCATCCCTATTCTTGGTTTACTTAGTGTTAGGACTTAGAACCCCATGTTATATGTCCACGCTCCAAATTTACAGCCGTGAACGTATAGAAGGGTGTTGTTATAAAGCCTTTTCTTTTATAAGTCAAAATGTTTCGATAATAAACACCAAGTCAGTCTCCATTAGGCCTTTGGCAATCCTCACCTCATCAGCTAGTTTATGGCGTAAAGTTAGGCCCCATTTCCATTTTCTTAGACTTGCTGGTCTCCTCATTCTAACTACTAAGTTTAATTTCTTCCTGTACTTATATTATTATTATTGAAGTTCCACAAGATTTATCCTAAATGAAATCAAAAGTTCATAATTTTACTTGATCAATTAATCAACTTTGCCTCCTCAATCCCAATTTGGATCAACAGATACAGAATTTATTTTGCCTTTCCGGGAACAAACTCTGGGTTCTTCATGTAAAATCTCACGTATCCTGATCGAGCTAATCTAAAACTAATAAAAATAGAAAAATCCATAACTGAAAACGAAAGGAGAAGGAAAAGGATACCATTAGTTATGATGGCGCTTGTTTGAGGAGGGACTTTGAATTCCTCAGCCGCAAATTTGAGAACAGCGGTGAACGGAGCTGCCTCCGGAACGCTAAAACTGATCGAACAATAAATGCGAATTCAATTTTAAGTGAAAACACAAATCAAGCATCAATTTTATGAAGAAAAAAAAAACAGAGGATACGTACACTTTGAATGGCAATTTGGGATCAGAAGTTAGAGTGACTTTGAACGACACTTTTCCGCCGCCACTCGCCATTGTTCCTCTTGTTTCCGATACTGCGTCGGGAATTTTTCTGTGTTTGAAGAAGCCCAAAAATCACCTTTGATTTTTTGCTCTTAATTTTCAGTTTTGGGCCTTTTTCAGGCCCGAATTACAAGATGTGCTGTATTAGCCAATCAGAAGTGACCATGTAAGCATGAAATTAAAATAAGCAGCTTTCACATAAAAATCATATTTGTATGTTATAATTATATTTTGCATAATTGCGCTCCATAACAAATTTTATGTTTGTTATGAAGCTTTTGATTTGTATAATTCGCTACAAACATCCAATTTTATACAAATTGTTCAGTTTTGTATAAATTCATTGTAATTTGTATAATAAGATCTGTATTTGTATAATTATAAGTGTATAAGATAAAAATATATGTATTTGTATATACACTTTTCTCTCGCTTTATATAAATACAAACACATTTTATATCGAAATGTATAAAATGGTTAATTGTATACCGAAAATGGCTAATTGTATACCGAATCATATGGCAAAAAAGGGGATGTTTGCTGCGAATTACAATTAAAATAAACTATGACTATAACATTTAATTTGAATTAATAGTTTGCTATTTCATACAATTTTTCCTTCTTTTGGGCCTCGTGTAAATTTCATGCATATATGTCTTTGATACTGTGCTATAGGTCTTCATTGAATTTAAGGATGTTAAAAAAGTTATATATCATCAATATAAAAGTAAAATTTAACCTATATATAATATAATTTTTTTGATGAAATATGTTCAGTTGGACATCCTGACATCACTGTAACTCTGTCTTAGAGAACAAAAATGATTTCTAAGTGCGATTAATAAAATTCTAGTGAATCTTTATACTACGGTTTCATCAAGTTTGGTCTATACTTACTACTACACTAACACCTTGTTTGGATGGTTGTAACCCGTCGTATTGGATTGTATTGTTAGTTCAAATACAATGTTTGTTTCAATTGTTATTTAAATTTTATTGTATCGTATTGTTTAAATTCATCGTTAGGTAACAATAAAAAGTTTCACGTTACATAACGATCGATTTTGTGTGATCGTATCATTACCTAATATTTTCTTATCATTT
>JAJOOO010017990.1:0-16078 GCA_029582685.1 Solanum piurae
AATTGTGGTTTATTCTTTCTTCTCCTTTATTATTTATTTGTATTCGTAATTAATAAAAGATAGTTTAGCTATTGTTCTTAACTTTTTATGATTAACACAAGCATATTTATTTTAATAAATTTTTATTGTGTTTTTGAGATAATGAGTAGCTAAATTTCAAAACTAGGATTGTGGGAACCATAAGCGATTAACAAAATATAAATAATAACTAAGTAATTCTTGAATAGTGTTGAAGCATGCATTGATAATTCTTTCGTCTAGAAGTCTTTTTAACGGTGCGCAACGTTAGAACTCACCTTGTTGCTACTTGTCAGACCAAGGAGGTAGTTAATAAGAAAAGAATTATCAACATAGATTTACTATCTAATAGTCTAATGTCAATTGGTTCGAGGGTGAAAACTAACTTATACATTGATGTGATGTCTAATATGAGGTAAAGGTAAGAGTTAGTAAATTATACACACGTAGCCGGACCAAGGTGCGGGGTGAAACTCTATATTTGCTGGACAAAGGATTTAGAGATACATAACTTACCACTTTGCATGTGATACACTAGGATAGGATTACTATTATTAGGATTACCGCGTTATGAGCTTATGGGGAATACATTCCTAGTTACGTCTAATAATCTGAATATAAATAAATACTTAGTTCGAAGCTATTTTTATTGTTTTTTATTGAATTTAAATCCCCCTATTTTTATATAACGACTATCGAGTTAAATATTTGTTATTGACAATATTCTTCCATATTCTCTGTAGGATCGACCCTGACTCATAGTTGGGTAAATATATTGCATACGATCGTTTATATTTCTTTTCATCAAGTATATTTGAACGTTATCAGCCTCCCAAGAAGTGTCTTGGTTAATGTCGTGGCACGACGAAAGTATCTAAAATCAAGCTTCATTTTTGGGGTTTGCCATTGTGTCACTAGGCAACCCCCCTTGTTCTCTTGGATTCAAGTGCGAAGAAATTTGACCCATTTAGGTCTCCAACTGCTTAATAGAGAATGAATAAGAGGTCACCGTCTGATTGAGAGTTGTGACATCCTCTTTCATCTCTTTCAACACTTTGTCTGACTCTTCAACTTTGTTAAGAATGCGTGATAGCATATCTTCTGTCCGGCCACCTTCAGATTCCTTGGGCTTTTGACGCTCATGGGGAGGAACATACCTATCCTTATCCCACTGTCTTTCCTTCTATGTGGCGTTACGATCACGCCATTCTCTATCACGGTCTCTCAAGCCCTCATTTCTATTCCAACCTTGATTTTCACCCGGTCTTGGGTAGTTTGCGCGATAACCTGCTCCTTGACTGGATAGGAAGTTCACTTCCTCTTTGTACATCGCTTCAAATTTTGCTTCATCGGGGTTTACTCTACCAACACCCACATCATTAATACTCCTTGCACCAATAACCATGACATTCCTAGCCAAGATATCTAGTTGGACCATCATTTTGGACATGTTTTGGTCTCTCTCTTGATCCTTCTCGATCTGTTCTTTTGTCATTTTATAAGTGAGAGGACAGACTTGGTCTTCATGAGTGTACCATGCCCTATTGATCTTGGTCATGCAATAAAAGAGTTGGGATGCCACTGCATATGGCTGTTGCATTACACCACCTAATGATAATTGATCAGTCACTCCTTTGTTTATCGAATAAAGGCTCCTATAGAAATGTTACAGAAACACGTTATCTGGAAAGTCCATGAGTTGGGCACTGAAGCACCAGCTTCTTAAACCTCATCCATGTCTCATGGATTGGCTCACTTTACAAGTCCTTGAAACCTTGGATGCCATCCCTTAGAGTCATCATCTTTGATGGGGGAAAGAATCTCACTTGAAATGTTGTGGTCAACTCTTCCCAAGATGTGATAGAGTCCCTTGGTAACTCAGCCAACCATTTAGTATCTTCACCCATCAAAGAGAATGGAAACTACCTGAGACGAACCGATTCTTGCGATATCTTCTTAAATGAGAACGGTCCACAGACATCCACAAAATTCCTGATATGTTCATGGGGATCCTCATGAGCCAGCCAGCCCCCAAATAATCGTTTCAATTGTAGGAGCTGAAGCATTGTGCTTGTGATGTGAAAAACAACGTTTCCTTATGCCGGAGATAAACAAACGGCCCCAACACCACCCACTTGGATTGAGTCATTGATGTTTAGGTCATTTACATCATTGAGGTTTCCAACATCATCTTGGTGGCCCACTTGGCTACCATTACTTCCATTAACGTTCATCTCAAAACCAAAAACTAAAATAAGTAGATTCAACTATAACTATAAAGATCACAATTCAACTTCACTAAAAGAATTTTAAACAACGCCACTCCCCGGCAGTGGTGCCATTTTGATGAATTAACGTTTATCAAATACACTTCATCCAATTCTAAGTGAAAACGATCGTTAAGCAATACATAACCCAACAATTGAGTTGGGGTCGAATCCCATAGGGAGCGGTACGTGTTCAAATTCAATCAAGAAGTACGAATGTGATCTTACTAGATATAGGAATAGAAATTATCAAAAAAAAAGATGAAACAAATAAAAAGGGGTGACACGAATGTCAGATGGGGGTTTTTGGTTTGCAATTATCAACTACAACGCAGTCACAAACAATTTGAAATAACAATAAGAAGAGGAATTCCCAGGATGTGATCAATTATAGGCAAATTTCGATATATGAGTAATTGAAACTACTAGTAAATAGCTAAAAGTCAGTGGGTAGGCTAGACTATAAGGGAGATAGTATTCTCTCGAACAACTATCCCGAATCATGTGATTTCTTTAGAACATCAACAAGCATAGCAATGAAGAATAACCCACACCTTAATTCATCCACTCTCTCGAGCTAGATGGGTAGGATTGGATTTAGGTTTCACTCTCGAGTTGAACCCAGCTCAACCCAATACCCACAAATCATTAATCAATAATCTTAGTTCTAAAATCTCTCTCTTGAGCAAGCTAAAAATACAAGGTTAGAACTGCATTTGCAACTATAACTCATAAGTTAAACCACAAATAATGATTAAAACTACTTCAATATAGCATTTAAACTAGTAATTAACAATACCCATAAACTAATTCAACCCATAATCACATGATCACATCCCAAGAATTGAGGTTTTAGCCAAACATCATAAAAGAGTAAAACTGGTTACCAAATCGATTAGCCATCAACTGAGTAAGAGTAATTAAGACTTTAAAATGCTTCAATTTGTCAAAAATTCGAAACCCACTTGCCAAATCTCCAAATTGAGTCTCGAAAAGCCTTTAAGTCTACTATAAAACTATCAAAAACTCAAGAGAAAATTGTTCTAGACTAATTCAGCCTCATTTTGCATACTAAGTTAACTATTCAAAATCTAATTTATAGTCGCCAAAAATAAGCCACGAAGGGCCATTAGGCGAGGTAAGTCGGGCTCATCAAGTGGTTCGGCGAACCGCTCTCTGCTTTTTCTATCACCTTTTTGCATTGGCTCTCAGCATCCTCAAGTCCTGTAACTTTGGGCGATCACTCTTGGCATCGTGGAACTATTTGGTGATTCGCGGACTTCCTCTTTTCTGTCGCCGACTTGGTTTCTTCCCTCAGATCTGGCACACTGGAACTTTTAGGCGGTCAAAATAGCCACTCGGCGATTCGCCAAGTGCTCTTGGAGATCGTTAGGTTCACCTTTCTTCACTTCTTCAGTTTGTTTTGTTCCTTTTTGCATGTTAGTGTCCTTGCTTTGCTCCTGAATTCATATACTTGAAAATCAAGGCTTTAACATCAGTTTGTGGCATAAATTAAGCATTTGAGGACACTAAATCTATATAAACAAAGCCCTAAATGAGTCCAAATCTCGAACTCATCAAAAGATCCTAAGAAGATGGATGCGGTTAAGAGTTGGCCTGGACCTCTATCCTCTTTAGATATTAGAAGTTTCTTGGGTTTGGCTGGTAATTATAGAAGGTTTGTGGAAGGGTTTTCTTCGATTGACTCTCCATTGATGACATTGACCCAAAAGAAAGTTAAGTTCTTATGGTCGAAAGCGTGTGAGAAGAGTTTCCAAGCATTGAAAGATAGACTTACCTCCACTCTGGTATTTACTTTACCGAAAAGGTCGATGGGTTTGTTGTTTATTGTGATGCTTCCAGGATTTGGCTAGGGTATTTTCTTATGCAAAATAGAAAGGTAATTGCCTTTACTTCAAAGCAACTTAAGATTCATGAAAAGAATAATCCTACCCAATATTTGGAACTAGCAGAGGTTGTGTTTGCCTTAAAAATATGGAGGCATGACTTATATAGAGTCCATCTTGATGTCTTTACTGACTACAAGAGTTTGCAATATGTGTTCAAGAAAATAGATCTAGATCTTTGCCAAAGAAGGTGGCTTGAGTTTCTAAAGGATTACGACATGAGTGTTCTCTATCACTCCGGTAAAGCAAAAGTGGTGGCAGATATCTTAGTCGAATATCAATAGATAGTGTTGCTCATGTTGAGGATGATAAGAAGGATTTGGTTCGTGATATTCATATATTAGCCCAATTGGTTGTTTGGTTGGTTGATTCCGCCAAAGGTGGTGTTATGGTTCATGATAATTCAGAATAGTCTTTTGTGTCGGATGTGAAAGCAAAGAAAGGTCTTGATGCGATATTGATTGAAATAAAGGAAGCGGCTCTTAAAAAGTCTTTTGAGGTTTTCTCCCAAGGGGGATATGGTGTGCTTCGATATCAGGGTCATTTGTGTGTTCCCAATGTTGATGAATTGAAAGAGAAAATCTTATTTAAAGCCCATAGTTCTCGATACTCCATTCACCCAAGAGTCACCAAGATGTACCGTGACTTGCGTTAGGTCTATTGGTGGAATTGGATTATTAAAAGAATATTGCAGAATTTGTGGCCAAGTTTCCTAATTATCAGCAAGTGAAAGTTTAGCACCAAACCTCGGAAGGTTTTTCTCGTGATATTAGTATTCCTACTTGGAAGTGGGAATATTTGTGTATAGACTTCATTGTTTGTTCACCCCGCACTTAGAGACAACATGACTCGATTTGGGTTATTGTAGATCGTATGACAAAATCAACTCATTTCTTTCTCGTCAAGGTTTATTATTCGGTGGAGGACTATGCTAAGTTGTATTTAAAGGAAATGGTTAGGTTGCATGGAGTGCCTCTATCTATTATCTCTTATCGTGGTACCCAATTCACTTCTGAATTTTAGAAGTCTTTCCAAAAGGGCCTTGGTACTCGTGTTAAGCTTAGAATGACCTTTCATCTTCAAACCGATAGTAAAGCGGAGCGTACTATCCATACTTTGGAAGATATGTTGAGAGTTTATGTGATTCACTTCAAGGGTAATTGGGATGATCATTTGGCTTTAATTGAGTTTGCTTATAGTAATAGCTATCATTCAAGTATTGGTATGGCTCCGTTTGAGGATCTTTATGGTAGGGGGTGTAGATCTCCTATAGGTTGGTTTGAAGTTGGTGAGATTTCTTTTTTAGGTCCCAAATTAGTCATGAGGCTATGGGGAAAATTGACTTATTAGAGAGGGGTTAAAAATGGTTCAAAGTCAGCAAAAGTCGTATGTCGATGTTAGATGGAGAGATCTTGAATTTGATATAAATTATTGGGTCTACTTGAAAATTTCACCCATGAAGGGTGTGATGAGATTTGGGAAGAAGGGGAAGCTTAGTCTCCGTTATGTGGGCCATATCATATTTTTAGGTGTATTGGTAAGGTCTCCTAAGAACTCAATTTTTCTATTGACTTAGCATCAGAACATCCGATTTTCCATGTCTCTTTGTTGAAGAAATGGGTTGGTGATCCAACATTCATTGTGCCATTGGAAAGTCTTGGTATAAAGGAAAGTTTTTCTTATGAAGAGGTTCCAGTTGAGATTTTGGACTAGCAAGTTAAGACGTTAAGAAATAAGGAAGTTGCATTCGTAAAAGTCTAATGGAGGAATCAAAGAGTTGAGGGTGCTACTTGAAAGTTCCAGGCCGATGTGATGTCCCGTTATCCCCATATCTTTCCCTTCGATCGTATTCTAGCTTGAGGTATTTAGCTCCTCGTGGTTCATCCCTTTTGGTTTCATGTGTCTTAGTTTTTCTCATGTTTCCTCATGCATGCACACTCATGAAAACTTGATTTTTTAGGAAAAAAAGTAACTTGATTGATTTCTTCATGATTATATGCATTTGAGTGTGATTTGCATGTATGCCTTTTGGAATGATGTTTTGAATATGTCTTAGTTTGGAGTTGATGTTCCTCCTTAATTATGTGTTGTTGATGAAGTTGCTTTCTTGTTGGGTTGTTAGATCTACTTCCCTACTCTCCTTGTATTTCCTTGAGTCCTATTCGTGGACGAATGTTTCCAAGAGAGAGATATCATAACACCTCAGAATTAGGAAAAAGAAGAATAGAAATTTTAGGACTGAAGTCTAGTTTCACGGGTCTCATCTACGAACCGTAGAAGCTTCTAAGGACAGTAGATGGAAATCATAGGACAAGGGAAAATATTTTTTTTCAAAACAAGTCAGTACCCTTTTTGGAATTCACCAGGACGGACCGTCAGACCATGTACGAGTCGAAGATAGGTCTCATAGGTGAGTCTCAGATTTAGTAAAATTTTAAGGGTCAAAGTTTATTTCTACGGTTGGTTTCTATGGATCGTAGAAAGACCTATGAACCGTAGAAATGTTTCATGAAAAGATAGGTGAACAGATGGTCCCAGTACTTGGTCTACGGTTGACCAGTACGGACCGTAGAAAGATTTACCATCCATAGGTCAGAACTGTAGGTCGAGTGGGCAATTATTTTTAAAGGACTTTTGGATATTTTCCCTAATTATTTTAATAATAACTATGTCATTTTACCTTCTACCCTAAGCCCTATATAAAATTTTAAGCCTCTAATTTTACCATTTTCTATTCATTCTCCTGAATTCTCAAAATTCTCTCAAGGTTAAGGAAGAAGAAGAGCTAGGGTTCTATTCAACTCTTCAATTCTCCATCATTTTTAGGCTTAAAGGATCAAGGTATGTGTGTATTTAACTATGTTTTCCTTTCTTCCATTGGTTTCCCAAGGTTCAAGTTAGAGTTTCAATTCAATCTCATGGATTTCATTCAATTATGATTTATTGTTGATCGATTAAGTCTACTAATGCATGATTACATGTAAGTTCATGATGTTTAGTTGAAATTATGATGACCCATGCATGATCCATGATTTTTTATTAAGAACCCTTGATGTAGATTATGACCTATGAATTATGAAATTTTGAAGATACGCATGTTTTTTTATGAAGTAATTATAAATAATTTAAGGATGCTTTGAAAGGAAAGTATCAATGCTATTGTGAAATAATTTCTCACTTACTATGATGATCATGTTGTGAAAGGTATTTCTCATTAAAAAAATCACATTGGTGAAAGGTTTTCTCATCCATGTGGAATTATGTTTAAGGAGCTATTCTATATTTTGATCTTGAAATATGTGAATTGGTATTGATCATTACCTTTCCTATGTTAAATTGATTATTGACTTTCATCTATTTTGTTGGGATTTAGACTTAGCACCGAGAGGGCCTTGAGGTGGAGGCTCAAACAGGGTAGTCTCTAGTAACAACCTTTAGTTCAAAACTATGTGCCGCCGTAGAATGTCTTAAATGACTTAGCTAGTGGATTCACTTTAGCAAATGATGATATGTACGGATTCTACCTTGGCAAGTAGATTCCCTTTTTTTTTTGTATGAGGGACATACCAAATTCCATGATATAGCTCTCATGGTCTTATTGTCGGTTAAAGCTAAAATTCCACAAAATGATTATGTTTTCTTCAAGTTTTTCTTATGTCCTTTATTTCAAATGCATTGACTATATCCTATGAATTTCATGTTTTACTTCCTTATGCTTAAAATGTACAAATATTGATCATGTTTGCATGCTTTAAACCATTTATACTATCATGTTCGCGTTGATTCTTATTGCCTCATACTTAGTACATTTCATGTACTAATGCATACTTGTGCCTACGTTATCTCATGAATGTAGGATCTGACGTTCCTACCTTGCACACTCGTGGCTAGACATCTATTAGGCGCTTCAAGTGATTGGTGAGTCCTCATGTTCCGAGGACTGAGACACTTTATAGCTTTATGTCATTTAATTTCATACTTTGTATGTGATGTATTATTTACGACCCAATCACTTTTCTTATAATGTATTAGATGACTTTGAGACTTATGTTAGACTTCCGCTTTTGTAAAAATCTTTAAAATGTAAAATGCTATTTTTTGAACTCTTTATTTCTATTATCTTGTATAATGTATGCTAAGTGGTTTGTGTACGGCCTCTTGGGGTCCTATACATCATGTCACGTTTAAGGTGTACTTTGGATCGTGACAGATAGTCATTTAGTTTGTAATATTACAATGCTAATTTTTATTGTTAATCCAAATATCATACACAACAGAAATTCTAAAAGGAATTGATACTAAAATCATCACAGCATCCAACCATCAATAGACGCATTAATTTGACATTTGAGATACTTGCATGCATAAAAAAAAAGGTTGAACCCATTGGTAGCCCCTTGAAGTAGACACCAACTTTTACTTAGACATTTTAACTAAGCTTTGTTCATTTTAGACACCTTATGTCATGGTCCACTGTGTCATTTTGACACTTTTTTAATAATCAGTCAAATATATAGTGTGTGTAATACACTCACTGATGATGTATCAAAATAACGAATTAAATAAAGACACGTGACATATATATAAAAAATAATTCTCAAATAAAGATTTTTTAGTACAAAAAAAGAAGAAGTGACCAATGAGTGAATGACATGTGAAATTTTTGCCCAAAATCTTTTAAAAATAAAATAACCCAACCCCACCCACATCATCTTCTCCACCCCACCAATCCCAACCCCTGCATTTTCTCCACTCTTCCCCCGCCCACCCATCGTCGTCTCCACTTCTACCCACCCTAACCCCAACCCCAACCCTTTCCCCACCCACATCATCTTCTCGAATAGTATAACAAATTCACATACTATTCAAATCTAAGTTGAGATTATTCATGAATTCATGACTTTCCATTTTTCTTCTTGTTTACGATAGCAAGGGCCTTCACACTGTCTTCTTTTAATTTTTATTATACCATTATATTATAAGGGCATCTCCAACCCAAACATCAAATTTTACACCAAATTTGGTATCAGCTCTATTTTAGTGTAAATCATCCACAACCCACTGCATCAAATTTTACACCAAAAAAGAATATTTTTCTCTCTTCATTATTATATTATTATTTATTATTTCATTTATATTTTCTTATTTAACAAAATAATTTCTTTCTAAAACATTTATATGTTTGCATTTTTAATTTTTGTGAAAGTTAATTGTAGTTATATCCAATTATAATTTATAATATAATTGACATAAATTTAATTTTAAAAAATGTCATATATAGAAAAATTAATTTATAACAAAAAGTAACTTTTATATTTAAAATTAATATTATAAAAATATTACATAAAAAATAATTAAATATACAAGAGATTTAATTAAACATATTATTTATTTAATGTTTAATTAAAAGTTTTGTATAATGAAATAATATTAAAATATTCAATAAGTCTAATGGGTTCAAAATTCTTTTTTTTTTGTCTGTAGCAACATCAAATTTATTTCTCCATAAAAGGAGTTTAAGTTTTGGGAGATGGCTGAAAAATGAGGAAAAAGATGGGAAAAAATAAAATAAAAATGATTAAATAAGTCTTTCATGCGTTGGTAATGAGTGTATTACACTCATTATGACATGTCAGTAAAAAGTGTCAAAATGACATAGTGAAATATGACATGAAGTGTCCAAAATGAACAAAACTTAGTTAAGATATCTAAGTGAAATTGGTGCCAACCTAAGAGGACCACCAATGGATTTTGCCTAAAAAAAAAAGGTCAATAGAACTACCTTACAACGATGGACACAAAAACACAAAAATACCTCAAGAAAAAGATAATTGAGGTGCAAATCGTAAAATCAAACAAATTCATCTAAAAAATGATGTTGCTAAAGCCAAAAGCAAGAAAGTAACCCGATGGAGAATATAAATTAGTTCATCAACTAAATTAGTCTAGCAACCACCATCTGTACATTATATTGTAGCAAAGATGGTAATAGAAAAATATGAGCTAAGTAGAGCAAAGGAAATAACATAGATAAATCTAGTCTAGCTTATACATGAAGAATGAATTATTTATCTCTGCATTATCAATCTTATGGAGAAAATTATGCAAGATGAGAGAAGTGTCCTCTTTCGGTCTATATGTTTTTAGGACAATTTTTAAAAGAGACAAGTAATTACAGCTTCTAGATATCTGATAAAGTACATTTTCCTATTTTTCTTTTTTTCTTTTTTCTTTTTTCTTTTTTTCATTTTCGGCCTAACCGATTTTGGGCCTGAAATTTAATATTTGGGATTATCTTCAACAATTCATTTACATGTAAAGTGGTTGTTTGAGCATGTTTTAATGTGAATTTTTTTTTAAAAGCTTTATTTTTTAAAATTAAAATATATTAACAATTAGAGTTGTATTTAGCAATTAATAACAAATTAGAATTATTTTTTTTGACATTTTTGGAGTATTTTAAAGTGGAACAAAATTAAAATATACTTCTGTTATTTTTTTCAATTTCTTGAAAATTATGAAAATTTTATGTCCAAAGGTATTTTTCAGAGAAAAACTACAAAAAAAAAAAGCAAAAAACATGGTCAAACGACCATAATACTTTAATAATCCCTATACATTTTAAGTACGACAATATATGCAAAAAAATAATATTTTTTTTAAAAAAAGGGATGTGAAGTCTCGATATACAGTAAAACTTCACTAAATTAATATAGGTGGGACCATAAAACATTATATTTTATAGAGATATTATTTAATCAATAAAAATTAATATTAATGAATTTAAAGAGTGTTTAGACACTGCAAAATTAATTTGGGGATGCAATCTCAGAGAATTTAAATGACTCCACTTGTGAAAACATCATTCATGAACTTAAGATCATGATTAATGCTCTATTAATGCATTACGGAGTTCAAAATGAGCTTTTTTGTCCTTAATTTTTTTATATCTAGCTAAACATTATTCAAATCGGAGATTTTCATCTACCGTCATTTCTATCGTTGGAGTTGGAGCCTCTACGGTATCTTGAATTGGTGCATTAAGATCACGTTCATCCTCAATTATCATGTTGTGTAGTATAATACATGTAGTCATTATATCATGTAGCCCTTCCTTTCTCCAAAAACGTGACGGTCTTGCAATAATTGTAAAACGTGATTGCAAAACTCCGAATGCACATTCAACATCTTTTCGGCATGATTCTTGTTTCATCGCGAATTAATTATTATATTATGTATTGTATTTTATCTTGTATTTAAATTATTATGTTATGTATTGTATTGTTATCTTGTATTTAAATTATCATATTATGTATTGTATTTTAAAATTAAAATTTTCATCTTATCATTTTAATTTTGTGTATTCTTTATAAGTAGTATATATTAAATAATATATTTCTTAAAGTATTATATTATATTTAAAAATAATTATGAATATTAGATATTTAATTAATGACATTATATGTAAAATAATATGTTAATTAGAAAGTAATAGAAATAATAATAAAATATTCAAAAAGTAAAATAGAGAGTGTGAATAGTAGTTCTCCAAAACTACTATTCACTTCTCTAAATATGACAAATAGAGAGTGATATGAAGGTGGGTTGGAGTGGTAATTCTCTATTTTACCGTCACGATCCAAATTCATAAGTCGTGATGGCACCTATGTTTCCCACCGATAGGTAAGCCAACCCAATAATTTTACCAATCAAACTAAGTACTGATGTCAAAAGGTAAACAACGAGTAGAATATCTCCAATATCAAGTCCTTCATAAATACAAAACGCGGAAAGCTAAAATACCACCAAAGAATTGGTGTCATAAGTACAAGAGCTTCTAAATATGGTGTAAGTCTGAAACTAAAAATGACAAATCCAAACATAAGGGATATCATGTCTGAATACTAAAATAACAGAATAAATAAAAGATAGAGGGAGGTGTGGGCCACAGAACAGCCAAGCAGCTCACCACAACTCCAAGATACTCCAAGCTCGGACTCAAAAAGCTCCACGGGATGTGTTCGTACTCGGAATCGAATTTGCACCACAAAAGAGTGCAACAAGTTTAGTATGAGTACGAAACCACGTGTACCCAGTATATCTCATAGACCGACAACGAAGAAGTAGTGACCGGAGTTTATATAAGAAAATTAGTTCTTTACTTATACAAGTCTATATTACATTTACCAGTCAAGTTTCATCAAATAGATGTAATCAAATATCAAGTTCTTTCCAACCACCAACAAAACACATAATCATCAAGAATAAAGGATGTCATGAGATGCAATGCAACGTGACACCATGAAATGATATACCTCAGAATACCTTACTCTCTCAACAATATATACATGATACTCCTCTGAAATATATCGAGAGTTCATGACCCATGGGGGACTCGCGAGGTCCATATACCGACACGAACAATCTCCATGTGTTCGTGTTGACGATCTCAACACACTATCATAAAATCAATAATATTTGCACGAACGATCTCCACGTGCTCAAATTATAATCTTAACATCTCACAATCCCAGCACGGACGATCTCCACGTGCCCAACTTATACTCAATCTCATGTCAATACATGTGCACAATATGATTTCAATAAATAAAAAAGGGATGATGATGCTTCTTAATCAATCAAATGTCAGCATAATATGTAATCACCTTTGCTATCACAAGTATACGGGTTCAATAAAGAACATAATCACACATAATAAATCAGTTCAATAATATATCAGCTAATGTCCATATGCTTTGGTATTCTCGGATTACAATCCGCATTCTATAGTAATAAACTTTCCCTTTATAACATCGGTACTCGTACCAATGCCCGTTACATCATTGGTACGAGACCTCCATCTTTCGCCCTTACCCATGGTCTATTCCATTTTTATTCTTTAATTAGAAAAACGTCCTTCAACGAAGTCTGAAAGTCTTAACATACTTTGATGCCGAACACGTGCCATAAATCCTCAAGATTTTTCCTTCCCTTTTCGCAAAGCTTCAGAATGTTCCCAATCTACCAATTACGCAATATTTATAAGCACGCGAGTTTGTAGACACCTATATTATTATATGCTAAATTTCAAGCCTAGGATTAAGTCTTGATTTATCCAATTAACATAAGTCTAGTGGTATGCATATAATATCATACACCTAATTTATAATGCGATAACAAATTACATTATTTGAAATTGAAGCCACTGGTTACTAAACCAGTGGTGATAACCATGACCAATCCAAACCTTCCTTTCATCACCTCCAATCATTTACCCATTTACACGGTTACAATGTTAACAAAAGAAACCAAATAATTATTCTACAGAAACTAAAAATTTCAATCCAAAATTAAAACCTCCGTTCTTTTGTTTTAAACAACCATGTACTAGTAAGGACCCACCCACTATAGGAAACCATTATTTTATGTGAATAAAAGAACAATGCTTTTTAAAACCCTTATCTGCACCTCACTATGAAATGAAAACCAAAACCCCAACCCTCCATTGATTTTCTAATTCCTAACTTTGTAATCATTGTCTAATAATTGCATACTAATCATTACTAAGTAAACAATCATTCAATTCAACCTAATAATTATACTTAAATTGTATCTAACTTTCAAATATCAAGTGACAGCAAAATAATACATTATCAACAGATTTCTTCACACCAACCATTTATACCACTAATGCGCGTTTATGCAGAAAATAGAGTCGGCTAAAAAAAAGCTTTCTACCTGCAATATTTTATTCCGTTCCTCTTTGCTCTGTATTCTATGCCGCACAAATTAGTTTCAAATCTTTTGAAAACTAAGCAAATAACCCTTGGGAGTAAAATATTTACAACCCTATACCCATTACTTTCATACCCAAAAAAATAATTACATTATATACCCCTCCCATTCAATTCACATAACTGATTAAAAAAGCCCTAACATCAACTTCCAATCAGTTCTCTCTTCTTGCATAATCCTCCTTATTTTCATTCACACTTCTGCTTTTCCCCCAAATTCTCCTTCTTCCTTCCTACACAATTCTCGTTCTTCCAGATCAAATCAACACTGAAGCTCATCCTATCCATCAACGGAGCAAATACCGGCATAACAAAATTTGGAATTCAGAGAAAAATTACATCAACTTTGATGTTGGCCACTGCTTGTAGAAACATCTACAAATTTCGAAGCTTTCATCACACAAATTTCAAAGCATCTCAAAATTAATATTTCTGGAAGTATTGACATGAGCTATTCAATTGCGCAAGAATTTCTGCAATTGGAAATATTAAACGATATGGGAGTAAAAGTGTACCTCGACTTGAAGAAGATCATAATGTAATTTTGAGGAAGAAAGAGTAACAGAAGCTGGTGAAGTTGGAGGAAGAAAGAAGATAAGGAGAAGAACAAATAAAAGCTTGTTTAAGCTTAAAGGGTGTTGGTAAAACACAGTTTTGTGAGCTTTCATCTTCAAAGATTGAAACTTTATAGCTTAAATGGAGATTTTCTTGGAGTTCTTGAAGGGGTTCCATAGTTTTCTGAAAAGAAAGATAGAATTTAACAGACAAATAGAGAAAAGGGGGGTAGTAGTAGTAGTAGAATGTGAAGAGAGTCAAAAGGCAGAGTTAGGAAGGTAAGAAGGGTATGTATAGTTGAAATTTTGAGAAAGGAATTGAGTCAAAAAACACATATCCATCTTGTTCATATTTTTAGTTGCGTAAATATTATAATTAAACGTATTTAATGAAAGACTTTCGAAAAAGTTGAATTTATTTTTAAAAGGATTGAATAGAAGATAAAGAAATATAAGGTTTTGGAAAGGATGCAATTTTTCGAAAGTGGTGGACAGATGTGTTGAAAGAGGGAACGTTTGTGAATGTTTAATGTCACAACTTTGATTTATTCCTTCATTAATAAGGAGTGAGTGAAGAGTTTTTAAAATTTTAAATTTTCTCATTAATTATCTTATATATGCATATTTATAGTAATGTAGTAACTAACTTAGAAAGTGATACTGAAAAGGTATATATCTACATGATTGGTATCATTGAGATTTTCTTGTTCATAACTAACTTAGAAAGTGATACTAAAAAGGTATATATCTACAAGATTGATATCATTGATGTTTCCTTTTTCTTAGCTAACTTATTTAGTGATACTAAAAAGGTATATATCTAATGGATTTGTATTATTGAGGTTTTCTTATTCATAACTAACATAGTAAGTGATAATATTAAGGTATATATCTACAAGATTGGTATCACTGATGTTTATCTTGCTCCTAACTAACTTAGTAAGTGTTACTAAAAAGGTATATATCTACAGGATTGGCATCATTGGAGTTTTCTTTTTCATAACTAACTTACTAAGTGATACTAAAATACTATATATCTACAGGATTGGTATCATTGAAGTTTCTCTTGTTCAAAACTAACTTAGTAAGTGATACTAAAAAAGTATATATATCTACAAGATTGGTATCATTGAGAATTTTTTTTTCGAAACTAACTTTGTAGGTGATACTAAAATAGTATATATCTACAGGATTGGTATCATTGAGGTTTCTCTGGTTCATAACTAACTTAGTAAGTGATACTAAAATAGTAAATATCTAAAGATTGCTATCATTGAGGTTTCCTTTTACATAACTAATATAGTAAGTGATACTAAAATAGTATTCATCTACAGGATTGGTATCATTAAGGTTTCTCTTGTTCATAACTACATTAGCAAGTGATACTAAAAAAAAATATATCTACAAGATTGGTATCTTTGAGATTTCTCTTGTTCATAACAAACTTAGTAAGTGAAACTAAAGTAGTATATATCTACATGATTGGTACCATTGAGTTTTCTCTTGTTCATCACTAAATTACTAAGTGATACTAAAAA
>JAJOOO010017992.1:0-11032 GCA_029582685.1 Solanum piurae
CAAACGACGAAGACGAAGAGAGGCAAAAAAATCCGAAACCCTAGACCAAAAATCGTATCAATTTCAATGGAAACCTACCCCGATTATCGAGCAGTGATCTATTTCCGCAATACATTGGAGGAATATTATATGATTGATTTAGAATCCTTGCCGGAAAAACTTTCTCCGATTACCAATTTCACCGCTGAACAAATGAAAGCGAAAGCGAAAGCCGTTGAAGATATGACAGGGTGGACCGTTATTGATAATTGCATCTACTGCATCGGAGGACTAAAGAAAGAAAGGGGAAATTACATCTTCACCGTCGGTATGAACTTGCATAAATATAATACCACAAATCCTAATTCTACTTGGGAACTCATATTACCTCAAAGGAATCTTCGCTGGTACAGTCCATTTGTGTTTGCATTCGGTAGGAAGATCTATGTCATCAGCGGCAATAAGTTTATACCCGGCGACGAATGTGAGAACCCTACTTGGACATATGGGGGTGAATATTACAATCTTGACTCCCAAACATGGAGTTACCTGCCCAACCTCACACATATTGATATTGAAAGCCTTTCTAGTTGTAAGGCCGCCGCCGTAAATGAAACAACAATAGTCTTTTATTCAGTAAGCACTGGTCTTTTGCTCCTTTATGATCTGGAGAAGGAGAATTTGATTAACGAGGGGGAATTACATCATCCAGACTTGGAAATGGTAGGATTGGATCGGTTCAAACAATATGCCGGTGGTCAAACTCTATACTATATTGCCATCTATGTCAAGGCTGTTGTATGTGACAAAACTTTGTATTGGCTCAACAATGACCTGTGCTTATATGGGTATGATTATGTTCGGAAGGAATGGTTTCGATCGAATAGTCTTGAATTAAGTTGGCCACTTTGTTTGGATCCTGATTTCTTAGCTTATACGCCACGTTTGTTTTACCTGAGTGATAACACGTTTGTAGCTATCTGTCGTGTAACTCCTGAAGAATTGGGAATGGCAATCATTGAAGTTAAGAAAGAGCCACCCTCTCTAAGTGTGTCTCTGAAATTCTCCCACAAATTTCCTGTTGACACTTCAGACCACGAGGTCGACCCCGACTCTGGGATGGCTATGTGAGTGCACTTTGTTAATTTATTAGTCTGAATTGGTTTTATGTTTTTCGCTTCCCATAACTCTTACGGATCCTCAGGGCTTTCTTAATTCTTTCCTACTCTTGTCACGTCTTATAAGAAATAATGCTTATCTGTCTAGCTCTCAGGGGGTTGTACTAGGCAGATACAGTCTGCCACTGTTCTGTTCACTTATATCCTCTAATCTGTGTATACACGAAATGAGCCCCCCGGTCTTCGACATGGATGGGCAGCGAGAGTTTTTTCCATTGCTATCCCCTACTTTAGCGCAGTCTGTGATATGGTCCTTGTTCTTGCCCCTCCTCGAATGGTGGCCTCACAACTCTAGGTCCCTGTTTATTTGATATGGTTTGACACACTGGGTGATTAGTTTATGCCTTTCGTCATTTTGCCATTCTTTTGGATAATGCAACGTTTGTAGACACAAGTCTTAAAGAATTGGAAATGGCAATAGTTGCGGTTAAGAGAGAACCAGTCTCACTAAATGTGTCTTTGAAATTCTCCCAAAATTTTCCTATTGACATTCGGGATCAACGTCTTCAATGGGATGCCTATGTGAATGCACTTTGTTATTCATGCTAACCTTACCCCTTTTATTAATTAGCCTGAATTGGTTTGTTCTTTTTCGCTTCTCATAATTGTTACTGATCCTCAGGGCTTTCTTCATTCTTTCCGACTCTGTCACGTCTAATAAGAAATTATCCTTGTTATTTGCACTTACCATGACTGTCTAGCTCTCAGGGGGTGTACTAGTCAGATGCAGTCTGCCACTGTTCTGTTGATGAATATCCTTTAATCTGTGTATACACGAAATAAGGTCCCAGCGAGAGTGGTTTCCATTATTATCCCCCCCACTTTAACGGAGCAAATGATTTCCTGAATTCTGTTCATGCGAGGACCATATCGACCTTGTTCTTGCCCCTCCTCGAATGGTGGCCTCACAACTCTAGACCCCTGTTTAGTTGATTTTATTTGATACACTGGGTAATTACTTTATGCCTTTCATCCTTTTCTATTCTTTTAGACTCCCTCTTTATCTCTGTTTCTAACCCTTGTTATCCCTCGATCTATTTTAACCCACCCCCCTCCTTTGGGAGGAAGCAAATGGGACAAAGAAACATAATTCGCATGGTAGAGAGGGTAGTTTTTAAATTCCAACTTTGATTTTGGATGTCCGACTTTGGTCATGACATTTTGTTTAAATGGTAGAAAAGATAAGTAGCATGAGATTCTCTTCCACTTGTTTCTTTTTCGTCAGTAGCTCATCATTTAGTCTGTGATGAGTTTTGTCGCGCTGATGGCTTTCTTACTTTTGTGTTGAAGTTGGAAGGATCAAAGGTCTATGCTTGGAAAAAGAAAATCTGCATCGCAGGACTAATGGTAAGACGTTTGTTCAATTATCTTCGAAGTGCATTTATTTTAGTTGTTGGTTATGCATTCCATTTAACCATTTTTTTGTTTGTTTGTTTGTTATCCTGGTGGTTTAGATGCCTTTTCTTATCTGATGCATTTAGAAACTGCACTGAAGCGTTCTCATGTTTTAGTTCATTAAGTATCCTTTTATGCTGGAGGAATATATCACTCAGATAACAGATGAACAAGGAGTTCAACACACTGATAGTAATGCAATAGCAAAAATATTTGTAGATTACTACAAAAACATGTTAGGGAGCAAAGAAGGGGGTAGAATTAAAGCTATTCCCAGGTTTTTGCAGCATGGTCACAGACTTACAACTGCCCAACAGATGGGGTTGATTAGAACTTATACAAGAGCAGAGGTGAAGCAAGCTATGCTTGGTATTGATATAAACAAAAGTCCTGGCCCGGATGGTTATGGAAGTGGTTTTTTCAAAGAAGCTTGGTGCTTAATTGGTGAGGATATAACTCAAGCAGTTTTGCAGTTCCTGGAGAATGGTAAAATGCTTACCCAAATAAATGCAACTGTGATCTCTTTAATCCCTAAAGTAACAGCCCCTGTACTAGCAAGTCAGTTCAGACCTATTTCTTGTTGCAATGTGATTTACAAGTGTATATCTAAGGTGCTATGTTTGAGACTAAAAGCACTACTCCCTAGTTTGGTCGATGGTACTCAAGCAGCTTTTGTGGAGGGAAGGTCCTTGGTCCATAATGTCTTAATCTGTCATGATCTGTTGAGGCATTATAATAGGAAGACATCTCCCAGGTGTCTTATGAAGATAGACTTGAGAAAAGCATATGATATGGTGAGTTGGCAATTCATTGAAGAAGCTTTGAGGGGTTTTGGTTTTCCAGAATCGTTTACTAGGCTGGTCATGACCTGTGTTACTACAACCCACTTCTCTGTCAGAGTTAATGGAGAGAGTTATGGCTACTTTGAGGGCAAGAGAGGACTGAGGCAAGGAGATCCCATCTCCCCCCTTCTATTTGTAATAGTAATGGAGTATTTGTCAAGGATTTTGAGGAAAATGAGTGATTTACCTGATTTCAAATTCCATCCGATGTGTAAGGTAACCAAACTAACTCACTTAATCTTTGCTGATGATCTCATGATTTTCTGCAGGGGGGATATGAGTTCAGTTACTAGAGTTATGGAGGCACTAGACCACTTTAGTCAAGTGACAGGGTTAATTGCTAATTTGGATAAGTCGAACATATTCATAGCTGGTGTCGGAGATGAGGTCAAACAGAATATTCTAACAAAAACTGGTTTCTCGTTGGGTACTCTCCCTATCAAGTACCTGGGACTTCCACTTACCTCAAAGAAGTGGACAAAAATGGAGTGCCAACAACTAGTGGACAAAATAATAGCAAGAATACAATCTGCATATGCTAAACTTTTGTCATATGCTGGTAGGTTGCAAATTGTTATGGCAGTGCTGTTTTCCATTTATAATTTCTGGGGAGCAGTCTTTATCTTACCTCAAAGTGTGTTAAAGGAGATTGATAGGAAGTGTAGGGAATTCTTATGGAATGCAGTTGAAGGAAAACGGAAAGTAGCACTGGTAGCTTGGGATAAAGTTTGTGTCCCTAAAAAATTTGGTGGGCTTAACATTAAAGAATGTTGCAAATGGAACATTGCCTCGGTTGGGAAACTTATGTGGCAAGTGACAATGAAGGAAGATGTGCTATGGGTAAAGTGGGTGAATGGTGTTTATATGAAAAACACCGTGAATATATGGGATCATAATGCCCCGGCAGATTGCAGCTGGTACTGGAGGAAATTAAATGCCTTAAAGCCGCAAATGGCTAGTTGGTATCAGGATGAAAGATACACTCTTACACATAATGGTGCATACTCGGTATCTCACAGTTATCAAGCGTTGTTAGGTTCACTCACAAAATTAAAAGAGGCTGATCTAATCTGGAATTCTGTTATGCTTCCAAGACAGAGATTTATTACTTGGTTGGCATGTCAACAACGACTACTCACTTGCGAGAGATTGCAAAAAATGAATATTTCAGTGGAGGATCGAAAGTGTTATTTGTGTGATGAGAGTGTGCTGGAGACACAGCAGCACTTGTTTACTGAATGCAGGTGGAGTACAAGTGTGAAAAGTTTGTTGTTTACATGGTTAGGGGCTCAATTACCATGCAGAGGAGTTTATGAAACAATTAAATGGATCAAAAGGAGAAGGTGGAAGCAGTTTCAAAAGGAAATAATTGCAGCAGCCTGGGGTGCATTGATTTATCACACCTGGATAGCTAGAAACAAGAAAATATTCAAACAACAGAGTGTAGATACTAAATTTGTTACTGCACAGATACAAAAGGAATTGAGGGAAAGGATAGGCATGTTACAGGGATCAAGAAAAGCACAGAAATGTCATAGTTTAATACAGTTGATTTGTAATTAGTTTTTTTTTTTTTTGTTCTGGAGATCTAGTGGTCTAAGACACCCTTCCTAGAAGGTGGTTAAGGAACTCTAGAAGCTCTTTAGGTTGTATTCCTTTTTTTTTTGTGTGTTATGGTAATATTTCACATGTGTTATCAAAAAAAAAAAATATATATATCTCTGAACTTTATTTTATTGTTGCCGCAACTTTGTTGTAGGTTGATGTTGTGCAATTAACGTGTTACGAGCTTTGTACGTCAGCTGCAAAAATGTGAGAGACTGCCTCCATTTCCTATCACATTTGGAACTTTGTTTTGGTTGATGTTATTGTGAAATTTAAAGTTGTACCAGCTTTTTGGTAGGGCAACTGGTAAATGTGCCAAACTATGTTTTTGTGTTTTTCCTTTGTAAAGATGGTATATTGTTTTGTGTTGACGCAGTCTTTGCCTTCGGTGAGTTGACAATTTTAACTTTATTTTATGGTTTGATTTTATAAATTAACCGAAATGGGTAAAATCGTTTTGTTTAAAGGCTGTTGATAAGGTAGGTTCTATGTTTCAAGTAATTATTCAAGTAATTTAGCAGAATAATTGTATACTATGAGAAGCACCTCTCAAATTCTTCCTGCAACTGATACATCGTACAACTGACAAATAAGGGATAAGCCTAACTTGTTTGCAACCTGTATAGACTTGAAGGCAATTATATATGTAGCCACGACAAAAGATTATTACTATATGCTTTCTTTGCTGGTAATTTCCCTCTCATATTTTTGGATCAAAAGTTATATAACTATAACTATTCCACATTCTCAATTACAATATAATTTTATTATTTTTGTTTTGTCAGAGATGAAGTAAATTGTTAATTATGTAATGTAAATGTTGTCATCTATGATATCAGAAGATAATTTTTATGTCTAATCAATGTAAACTTATCAAAGCAATAGTCGATATTATAATTCATGTCTTTAACTAGATGTGGTTACATCAGTATGCTAAAATTATGCATGTCTATTCCTCTGTTTAGTGTCAGAAATATTAATTTCACCAAACAATATAGATGTAATTATTTGGGGCAATATGCGGATGTATAAATGTACGGGAAGGAATATAAGAATGAATGATTTCTTATGGGATAATTACCTTAAACTCAGTGTCAGAATAAAGTTTTATGAAATTAATATATGTGACATAAATCAGATTTTGTTTCTTACTCACTACCAAGAAAGTGGATCGAAAGAAGCAACATATATATAATTTTTTTGGGATAGTTGTTACGTATACACTAATTTTATATGATATTTGTCACCTTTCACCGACAACAACTGCAATATAATTTTTTTTCTGTGTACATATGGTATTTTTAATTTATGCATACGTCATGTAATTGTAACTTTAATTATTGTATAATTTATGTATACGTATTATTACTGTTTCTAATAAAAATCATTGTCTCTTGATATTATTTGATTAATTATTGTCAATTATTTGATAATTAACTAGGCATGGTAGCCCGTGCCAGCACGGACCCAATATTTTGACATTCAAGAAACAATTTTTCTAGATGAAACTTGTTTAAAATGAATATGAAATTACATAAAAGATTGTGCATGTAAATCATTATCAAATGAACAGACATACAGAGACCTAGCAATTTGATTTGTGATATATCTCGAGATTCTACCGTGCAATTACCAAACATATTGCATCGCTAAATCCTAAACTGTTGCGAATACTAAATAGAGCATCTATAATATCATAATGAAGTATAGCAAATACTAATTAAAAAGATAGTTGCAGAGGATGAAAATTTCAATCTATATGTCCCGCTGGTTATAAAAGTTTGTTCTCACTTACACTATACTTTCATCTACTTATTTGAAAATTTTCTATGCATTATATTATCATCCAAGGCAGGGTTTCACATTGAATAGTGGAAAGGCAGAGATATAGAACATTAAAAAAAATCTGCGTTGTACTGTTCTTTTTGAGTTTATTATACGAATTCAATTATGAAATTTTTGAAAGCTCAATTAAGGTGGCGCTTGAAAACTCCATTAATTTGGATTGATGTGCTAAAATTTGAATGCACATTAGGTGGAGAAGTTGAAAACAAAGTGGTTGGATTTTAGTCTTTTGAATTTGTGGCCGATAGACTTTAAAGTTTGTGATTGAAAGTTGTTGTAAATCAATAGTAACATGGTCTGATGAACGCTTGTACTTATATGAGTTTGTATTCTGAACACTTCTACTTAATCATTTGTCAACTGAACCCTTAAACTCAATTAAAATGAGACTTTTAAACCCTTCCACTTATGTGTGTAGCTCACTCTCATTTACATAGATGACATGTCATATCCATGTCACATATAATAATGTCATGTCATAATTATCCTAATAAATATTTTTTATTATTAACCAAAATTAAATAAAACGCAAGAAAATAAAATAAAATTCTATTAAACAAATATTTAAAAATTGATATTTCTCTCTTTGATTTCCTGCACTTTCCCCAACCCTGAACCATAATCAGCAGAAATTGATTTCATTTTTAGGGTTTGGTATGGTTATTCTTCCTTAGCTAGTGATGTTCTTTGTTGAACATCTTTGTCTCTAACAAATAAGCTAATGAGTGACAAGAGGAAGACTGGTGCTCTATTCGTGAGGCTTGTTTCAGCTGTTGAAATTGAATTTTTCTATGTGAAGAAGAAGACTAAAACGCTTAGAATTAGAATTTGTGGTATTTATTAAGAGGAGAGAGACAAGCGAGATTGAGAGAGGAAAGTAAGATCGAGAGAGGGAGGATAGATATTGTATTTTGTATTTATTTTACGTTGTATTATGTATCAATTGTATTTTATATTTATTTTACATTGTATCCTATAAAAACAACATATTACTATTTTTTATAATATTTTTAAAATTTAGCTATTTTTCATAAACAAATGAGATTGCTAATTTCTTTTTTTTTTAATCAGAAAGAAGTAAATAACATATAGCAAAAAAGTTTATAGGGTCATAAAGTTGTGGCTATGCCACTACAGAAACAACCGATACTAGTATTAAACATTAAACTACTAGAGCGGGACGCAACCTGCACTCTTCTACTATACAACTCCCTTATAATTATTACTAAAGAGACTTGCTTCAAAAACCAAGCTACTAAGCTTATAAGATATTATTTTGAAGATTCATTAATGTATTGTTTTGATTTCAATTAATATTATTCTATTTCTTTTTCATCAGTTATATAAATTTCCTTTTATTCAACATAAAATAAAGTATAACTTACATAAATCACCTAGTGTAAGGAGTAAATTACATTCTATCCATATTTTTATTCTAATTACAATAATCCCTTAAACTTTGTACCTTTCGGATACATAAGTCACCATCCGGATACATTAATTCTACTATAAGAAGAATCCTTCTGTTGCGCTGAAAGGGAACAAAATCTTTTCTGTTGTGCTTAAAATGAAAAAGAAACGTAAATTTAAATATCAAATTCATAAATTACGCAATTACTTTATTGTTAGTGCTAATCAATCTCTCCCAAAGCAAAACAACTTCAAAAGAATCAAATTTCAAATTTCTTCTTCCAAATTGTCAAAAATCTTTTCAATTTCGATATGAAAAATTGAGTTGATACATCATGAATATCTCTATTTTATTAGGAGATTCAAGAATCTGAGAAAGAGAGATAAGTTGAATCAATCATTGTAGCTTGGAGATTGTTGAGTTCATGAAAATCTAAAGATTCGATACATTACAGAGACGAGTGTTGTTTTATCCCTGGATCTATCGAAATTTTTTTGAGATTTAAAATTCTTCTCTCAGTTCATTGAAAATCCTTTCAGTTTTGTGATTATTCTTGTTCTTCGCTGGGCAAAATTATGGTGAAGTTTTGAGTAAAAAAAATCTGCTTTACGAAGCTCTGAGATCTGGATATCTTTCTCATAACCAGCGAGTTCAATGGAGGGGTAATTCTGGACTTAATGATGGAAAAGCTAGTACGGTATGTTATAAAATTAATTAGCTATAATTTAGTTGTAAATGGTTTGTGATGAATTTGAGTTTTGATTTTTTTTTTGGGGATTTTTTTGCAGATTAATTTGGTTGGAGGTTATTATGATGCCGGTGATAATGTGAAAGTTTGTTTGCCCATGGCATGTTGTCATGGAGTATTTTGGAATATGGTAGACAAATGGCTGCTAGTGGTAAACTTAGCCATGATATTGATGCTTTTAAGTGGGGTACTGATTATCTACTCAAAGCTCATTCTGAACCTTATGTTCTTTACGGAGAGATGTTGTGTAGTTAATTTTTAGATGTGTGATATCGAGATGTTGTGTAATCAATTTTTTGTGAATAGTTGTATCATTGGTTATTGTAATGTATTTGCTAGTTGATTTTAGATCAATACATTAATGTGTGTTAGTTATTAAGTATGAAATACAATTTTAGTTGCCAAAATAATGGATATTTAGTAGTAATTTGTATTAATGTATCATGGTCATTAATGTATATCAAATACGTGTGATACACATTAGCCATTAATATGTATCTGTATTGGTTGTCAATCCGAAGTTTTTACTTCTTCCAGAGGTAGTAGAAACTTAAATCAATGCGTTGTACTATAAATCATAAAAATTGAAATATAAGAATTAAAAAGATAACTATCATAATTTGATACATAATAAAGTAGTCAACATTGTCACTGTTTTGTACTATCATATACCTATTATTGAAACTGATACATAGTGCTCTAATTATAGAACATTATGATTTATGTATCAAGAATATTATTGGATAATGTATACATATACATAGCCTTCTAAGTTGGACAAGACTGAATAAACATGAAAGATTGCAGATACATAACACAACTGATTTGGTACTGTTTATATAGCCTTTAAAACTTGAATAGGATTGAAGATACATTGTAGAACTCGATGCATATAAATGATACATTAGGTAGTGTTTATGTATCAAGTACATCTATTGAGTAGGATAAACACTACTCAACAACGATATAAGAAAATTGTAGATGAAAAGGATAACAAGAATATTTTTTAAAACGATAATTCAAGAACTGGAATTTTTTTTGATGAAGAATAGTTCTCTCTTTAGGGACTAGAAATCGATAAACTGGAGAGAGAATAAATTTGAAATTAAAAATTGGAGTGATGAAGACAATTGCTGATATGTGGGAGTGATTTCAAGCGTGAAAATAAGAACAAAAATCTTTGGGTTAGAGGCTATGAGTTATGTATCTGAAAAAGGAGAGAAGGAAAGCAAAATAGAGATTTTTGAAATAGTAGGGAATTTTAGAGATTATGAAAAGAAAGATTGTGTAGTTAGGTAATTTTTTCCAAAAATATATTATAAAACTCTATTAACCAACATATTAGAAAGTTCACTGAGCAATAAGGAAATTAAAGTCATGTATATAGGTAATTTTTCCTTTTTTTAATAAACTATTTCTGTATATCACAGTGTCAATTCGTCGTTACTGAGCTTATCAGACTGGGCCCAACCATATCGTTTCGGCCCAAATACAAAGGGACTCTCCCTCCCGAATCCATATCAAACCAAACGACGAAGACGAAGAGAGGCAAAAAAATCCGAAACCCTAGACCAAAAATCGTATCAATTTCAATGGAAACCTACCCCGATTATCGAGCAGTGATCTATTTCCGCAATACATTGGAGGAATATTATATGATTGATTTAGAATCCTTGCCGGAAAAACTTTCTCCGATTACCAATTTCACCGCTGAACAAATGAAAGCGAAAGCGAAAGCCGTTGAAGATATGACAGGGTGGACCGTTATTGATAATTGCATCTACTGCATCGGAGGACTAAAGAAAGAAAGGGGAAATTACATCTTCACCGTCGGTATGAACTTGCATAAATATAATACCACAAATCCTAATTCTACTTGGGAACTCATATTACCTCAAAGGAATCTTCGCTGGTACAGTCCATTTGTGTTTGCATTCGGTAGGAAGATCTATGTCATCAGCGGCAATAAGTTTATACCCGGCGACGAATGTGAGAACCCTACTTGGACATATGGGGGTGAATATTACAA
>JAJOOO010017994.1:0-12946 GCA_029582685.1 Solanum piurae
GTGATAAGTTAGGTATCTCTAAATCCTTGGTCCGGCATCTAGAGAATTTCACCCCGCACCTTGGTCCGGCTACATGTGTATAATTTACTAACCCTTACATTTACCTCATATTAGACATCACATCGATGTATGGCTTAGTTTTCACCCTCGCACCAACCGACATTAGACTATTAGATAGTATCACACTAAATCTATGTTGATAATTCTTTTCTTATTAACTACCTCCTTGGTCCGGCAAGTAGCAACAAGGTGAGTTCTAACGTTTGCAACTGCTAAAAAGACTTCTAAACGAAAGAATTAATAATGCATGCAATAACACTATTCAAAAATTACTTAGTTACTATTCATACTTTATTAATCGTTCATGGTTCTCAAAACCCTAGTTGTGGATTTCGTTACTCATGCTAGAAACAACACAATTCATAGTTGTATAAGAAGAGTTCATGAACTTACTGTTAGAGTAGAAGAAATCCAAAAACCCAACTTGAATTGCAAGAATTGCTCAAGTTGCAAAACTCAATCTCCCAAGCCAAAAACTAGAACTAAAGTAATAAAGTCTAACTCCAAAATCGAGGTTTACATGCCCTATATATAGAAAAATTAGTCCTAACTAAAAAGGAAATGAAAAAAGGAAATAATGTTTCAGGACGCGTCTTTGATCTGCGACACTGACCTACAAACCGTGGATTGACCTACGGTCCATAGGTCCCTTTCATGACTCAGGGCTGAGGCAAATTTTCAGCTTCCAAAACATCATCATCTCTGATGCAAACGACGGATCAACAGTACGGATCGTTATTTGATCCATGGTCCGTAGATCCTCCTCCGTAGCTCCACACTTAGAATCTTCAAAATCAGGTAATGGAACCCATTCTCTGAATCGTTTGACGGAGAAACAGTACGGTCGGTAGATCAATCCACGGTCCGTCGATTGCAACTGTGGTTCCACACTTGGTCAAGAATTCCCTGATATCTTTTAATTCCTCTCCTGCCCATCTACGACACTCATCTAAGGAGCGTTAATGGACCTACGGTCCGTGGATCACCTCCATAGATGCCCTTTTCTGCACATTCTTCAGATGTGTCTCTCAATTTCCACGTCTGAACATATTTGTTGCAAACATGATAAAAACACATTAATACTAATACAAAATGGCCCTAGACACACACAACTCTTAAGTGAAATATATTAAAAATACCGTCAACTCACGGTATATCAACACCCTCAACTTAAATTCGTTATTTGTCCTAAAGCGACGCACTAAGACTCTAAACGACACTTGTATAGAAGCAAGCAATTCAAGTACAAGCAATCACATGGCGCTCTACCCCGACTCTCTTTTTTAGTGCAAATCCTGTCTCTCACACTCAACAAGCTAACTTGTGCGGATCCAAACATGACAAAGATCGACCAACCAACACACAACATACACTGTTTTACTATCACCAAGGTACCAACTTTCCGACAATGTAACTAGTGCCCTTACTTCAAACGAAATACCTTTTTCACACAATAAATATGATTTTGAGTACAAGGATTCATTCAACACTCACAATCAGAAGTAACTTCAAGTACAGTTAGTGCTCATTACCATAGGCTTGCTGTTATTTTCATTGCTTAGGCTCTCCAAACTAGTTTCTAGGATCACTATAGGACTTTATTGGCTTCTAACGTAGGCTCAGGGTCAGGTGTGGTACATTTGGATACTCTTTAGTGACTTTTCTCCCTCCTTGACATTACATTAGGCTTTCTACCTCTTTTTGCCCTATTCTTGACATCCTACCGTTTTACCTTCTTTCCCTTGATTCTTTTCAACTATGGATGTGACTTTAGACTTTATAGCTCTTTATTTTTTTTCACTTTCTTGTTTTTCTTGAGTTTATTCTTTTCTTTTGCTTTCAACACTTTTGTTCGCCTTCTTTGTCACAAAGTCACATTCTCTCTTCTGTTTTCCTTTTTTTTTTTATTTCAACACCAAACTCTTTTCATACCCATTTTTATTTTTGGTCTCCTCTTTCATAGCCACTCTCAACTTATGGATTTTCCTTTGGTTGAGGTGCACAATACCCGATGTCGGATCAGGGCCAAGATTGAGGTCACTTTTTGCATTAGCCACCCTCAACTTAGGCTTTTGGCTTAAGTCGAGGTGCACATGTCCAAGGAGGGACCGGGGTCAATACAGTAGATTATGGGGAGGTGAGTTATGGGGTTAGAAAGAAATTGTCTAATTTAAGGTCAAAGCATTTGGATCAAAGGGAGTATTTATTTCATTTGGTTGGATTTTTTTAGGCAATTTGTGGACTTATCAGAACAAGGGCCTATGTTCACTTTCTAGCCTCTGGAGTAGATTGTCTTAGCAAGACTAACCGGGCAAGTTCTAGATTGGCACAAAAACTATTTGAACAATTGACTATTCTCACACACTCTTGGCACATAGTTTCATTATCGGATTATTAGATTACCCAGTTCATGTTTTAGCTTAAGTCATGCCATCAAGTTGGTTCATTATCATGTCACACTCAGAGCCAACGCGGTCAACTCGTTCTAGCCTACAAATTTAAGCACATATCACAATTTTGGACATGTATCATTTTTTTTCAATAAGCCTTTGCCATCATGCTTCATTCTTTCTCATGCTTCTACACATACAATCCAAACACATGCCGGTTCAACAGAAATTAAAACAGTCTCTTGAGGAAAAATAACACATGCAAGAAAACCTCAAGAGAGGATTATCAGTTGGGTTACTCAGACTTCACCCTATCACTCATAATCCATTTACCCCACCCCCAATAAAATAAAGTGCAATTGTCCCCAATGCACAAAAAGTAAAGATAAAAGGATTTGGTGAAGCAAACCTGTGGCGCATAGCGCCGAAGACTCATCAGCAACCAGGTGTGTTTGGGTTCCCGGAGCCCGCTGGAACAACACTTGGGTCACCCTTAGTAGTGTCCACATCATCAATCACAAAAACCTCGATAGTTCTATCCATCACTCTTACCACACCATCAGTGGTGCTCACATCCTCTCGCATAGTATCAACGACCTCAATAACTGGCGTAAAACTTGATGCCCCAAGGGCACTCTAATGAACCCTCTGTCGGCGCAAGTTCTCATCCACAATAGAGGCTCTCCTTGCTTTCTCACTCTACTGGCGTTCCCTCTTCCTAGCTCGAGCATCCTCAGTATCATCTGAAATGCGCTTGGAGCGAGGCCTCTTCCCACTAGCACGTGTGGGCTCGGGATGTGATATGTCCTCGCTGAATAAAGATCCAAGCACTATATCATCAGCTAACGCATCATGTGCAGACTCTGGCTCATCTATGGGTGTGACCATAATGGCATCAAGGTCAGCTCGGAGACTGTCAAGCTCGGTCTGGAAAAAAGATAGATCTGTAACAGGGGGTGGTCGCTCAAGGACTCACAACTCGAAGGCATCCAGGATCTTATGAACGGCCTGGACCTTCTGGTCTATCATCCGCTCCATCCTAGCCTCAGACTCTGCGATAGACTTCTGCATCCATGGCTTCATATGATGAAGCAGTGTGGCCATTTGCGCCTCCAATTTTGAACTCGAGCCAAGGGCACAACAATAACTTTAGAAGGTGGGGTGGCTCTAGATGAGCTACGGGATCGACTAACGGCCTGAGATGAAGAGGCTGGGGCATCATTAGTGTGGGCTGGAAGGGCATGATCATCACCCTGAATCTGCTCCACATCATCTACTAAATCTGCACCTATAGGAGGGACATCAACCTGCGGTGCTCTGCGTGGTGCCGCTACATTTGCCTCATCTCAAATGTGGCATATATCTAGTGTCCCCGTTGGCCTGATCAACTTGTCACAATGCCATATCGACACTCCAGTGTCCCTGCATAACTGAAAGATGAAGCAGGGAAAAAGGTAAGTGGTAGAGGTCTTGAAAGCCCTCTTATGAATCTCTGCCAATAGCATGTGGGCAAAGTTGATCTCGAGCCCCGCTACTAATGCTGCAACCACAACCGCTCTATCCCATGTAAGCGCACTGTCAACCTTAGCGGGTGATACCCTGTTCCGTACCAGTAACCAAAATAATTTTTCCACTAGATTCAAGGTGGCATTCTGAATACCTAACCGTGGTGTGGTGACCCACTCCGCATGCTCTCCATCCTCAGCAATGTACTTGGATATCCAAATTAAGACAACCTCCCTCTGTTCGGCATTATGATGTAAGGCTCTACTTCTCACTATATCCCATCCGTAGTCAAATTCGGCCGTAGAGGAATCAACTGATGATGGTATGTGATATGTCCACCGGAAAGCCTCGAACTAGAGTAGAAGTGAGAGGATCTTGGGTTGTGGGCTTGGACCTCTTCTCGATAGACCCGCGTAGAGTGGCAGCATAGGAGGCATAAACTCCCGCACAATCTCCTCACTATAAGTCCCAGGGATTCGAGCCATCCAATCGCACTTGTGAAGCTGAAAAAGCTGGTGGATGTCGCGAATAGTGTGTAAGATCCGTGTGAGAACCCTATGTTCTTCGGTAATCAACCTAGCCATCTTATCCTTTTCATTTAGCATCTTGGCATCCCTGTAGATTTTCCATTGGCCTTCCACACACCACCGGTTTTGCTCCTCAGCTATTGGAGCAGGGTCGGTAGTTGGTGGACTGGCACCGCTCCTGAAATGGTAGTCTCATCAGACGAGGTAGCCTTATCATGTGCGCTGGAGCCAGTGGTAGAGCCGAAAGCGAACCTCTAAGGAGACCCTGCAACAAAGGTGGACTCTGAACCGAAAGCAAACCCAGCCGGTGACCCGATCAGTGTATCCTCCTTATCAGACCTGGAGGCAGTGACTACGTCGGGGACCACCTTCTTTTATTGATTTCGAGTAGCTCGGGGTGCTGTGGGTGATGTCCTTCCAGTGGGGGGAACATACTAGGGATCCTTCTCCGTACCAGTGTCCTAATTGATTAATCGCATAGTCGGCGCCACAGATTTGGATCTTCCCTTGGTGGCTATGGATTTCCTCTTGACCATGGTACCTGTAGAGGGAGTATAAATATTAATATAACCTAAAAACACACTTGGAAATTTTTTAGAAAAAAAAACGAACAAAAACAAAAACTAAAAAATTTCTAACAGTGACTACAGTGGTCACCTACGGTGGGTACCTACGGTCAGTGGATCCCCTCTGTAGGTCAGACGTCCCAAAAAGTTGGGCTATGATGGGAACCACGGATGTGCAGAAAGGTCGGTAGACTGATCTACGGACCATAGTCCACATACGTGGTTCCACACTTGGCATATTTTGTGGTGTGTAGACTCATGAACCTGATCTATGGTCCGTAGATGGCGTCTCGTGAATCAGGTTTGTGCCGGGTTTCATGCATCCTTCATGTTGACCCCAATTTTACCAATTTCAACAATATCTCGTAGTCTAATCATGCATTTCAACATAAATTATGCTAGTTCGTCATTCTAAGGGTTTCAATTACTAAATTCATAGGATTTGCACACAAAACTAGGAACCCTAAATCGAAACTTGCATTTAAACTCTCATTACACTGGTTTTATACATCATAAAGACACACAAACACTATCTATCATCCCAAGGGTGTTTGTAGTTCTAGTTTAGCATGCATTTACATACAATCAACTACCCAAGGTCAAGACCCTTTTCCGAACTTTCTATAATCAATCAATGAATCGAAATTCAAAGTGAAAGGAAAGTATATTACCTTACAAGCAATGGGACTGGGGTGATTGTGTGATGACTCTATGCTTTCAATACCACAACTTGCATTTTTGTACTGAACCTGGACACCGGACATCTTGGTGAATTTGGGGGTGAGTGGAATAAAAAAAATTGATTGGAATTATGGAGGAGAGATGTAGAATGATTGATGGGGAATTTATGGTAATATGGAGTGATTGGAGTAGTGGGAAGGTTTAGAACGATTTGGGAGTGAATGGAGGGAAGTGGGAATGATTTGAAAATGGGGGGATTTTATTTAGGAGGGGTCCGGGTAGGGTCAGGCAGAACTAGGATTTGGACCCACGAGACCCCGTCTACGGTTCGTGGGTCGATCTACGGTCCGTAGATGATGATCGTAGATCACACTTAGACTTAGAAAGTTCAGGAACCTTACCTAGGATCTACGGACACCATTCACAGTCCGTGGACTGAACCACAGACCGTCGATGGGATCCGTAAACCTCTGCACCAGACCTTTTTCTGCAGATTTTTCTTTTTGTCCCTGCACATGTAGCCACCATTAGGCCTTGTTTTTTACATTTTCTGGACACTTTTTAGGCACGGACCCTATTGTTGGCTAGATTTTACATCTTGGGTTGCCTTCCAAGCAGCGCTTGATTTAACGTCGCGGCACGACGCATGCCTCTTGATTACTCAGACTTCATCAAGAACATAGGCCTCAACAACTTCTTGTACACTTTATGTGTTTCCCAAATATATCTTGATCCTTCGCCCGTTTACCTTGAACCTTGTTACCTTACTATTTTCAAGCTCCACCGCTCCATGTGGGAGCACTTGCATGACTAAGAATGGCCCGGTCCACTTGGACTTGAGCTTGTCCGAAAACAAGCGCAACCTAGAGTTGAATAGAAGCAAAAGATCACCCACAACAAATTCTCGCGTTTCAATCCTTTGATCATGATACTTCTTCATCTTCTCTTTGTACAAGAATGAAATTTCATAGGATTTTAGGCGAAACTCATCAAGCTCATTCAGTCCACACATTCTCTGATTTGATGCGGCGCCCCAATCCAAATTTAGTTTCTTTAGCGCCCACATAGCCTTATGCTCTAACTCTACCGGCAAATGGCAAGACTTCCCATATTCAAGTTGGTAGGGGGATATACATATAGGAGTCTTGAATGCAGTGCGATAGACCCATAGAGCATCATCAAGCTTTCTTGACCAATCCGTTCTATTAGCATTCACAGTCTTTGCCAAAATCTGCTTGATCTCTCTGTTGGACACTTTAACTTGCCCAGTAGACTGCGGATGGTAAGGAGTGGCTACATTATGGCGGACGCCATATTTCTCAAATAATGCCTTGAACAATTTATTACAAAAATGGGAACCTCCATCGCTGATAATCTCCCTAGGTGTACCAAATCTGGAGAAGATATTCTTTTTCAAGAACGCGACAAAACTTTTACCTTCATTGTTGGAGAGCGCAACTTCTTCCACCTACTTCGACACATAATCAACTGCAACAAGAATATACTTCATCCTATGTGAAATCACAAATGGACCCATAAAATCAATGCCCCACACATCAAACAACTCTATCACCAATATAGGATCCATATGAGCTCTTGCCTCTTTGAAATTCCTCCTTCTCTTTGGCAACGGTCACAAGATTTGGCGAAATCATGAACATCTTGGTGGATGGTAGGCCAGTAATACCCACACTGCAAAATTTTATGCATAGTCCGAATACCACTATGATGCCCACCAATAGGCGATGAATGGCATGCCTCTGGTATACTCAACATCTCAACTTCTGGCACACATCGACGAATAATCCCATCAGCACAACTACGATACAAGTAAGGCTCATCCCAAAATAACTTCTTCACATCATGCATAAACTTTTTCCTTCGGTGAAAAGACAAATATGATGGCACCAGATCACTTGCCAAGTAGTTAGCAAAGTCTGCGAACCAAGGAATCAGATCATGAGAAGCAGCCAATACTTGTTCATCTGGAAAAGCATCATTAATTTCAGCTCTATCACCAAGCTTGAGCATCACTTCTTCCTCCAATCTGGACAAGTGATCGGCAACTTGATTTTCTGTCCACTTGATATCTCTCACCACAAAGTTGAACTCTTGCAGCAACAATACCCATCTAATCAACCTCGGTTTTGCATCCTTCTTCGCCATCAAATACCTCAAAGCAGAATGGTCAGTATGCACAATGACCTTAGTGACAAGCAAGTAGGATCGAAATTTCTCGAATGCGAAAACCACTGCAGGAAGCTCCTGTTCAGTCACTGTATAGTTCTTTTGATTAACATTTAGAGCTTTGTCCCAATACCACACCAAGCACCACTCCACTCGCATCACACATTACCTCAAACGGTTGTCCCCAATCCGGTGAAATAATGATAGGTGCAGTAACTAACTTCTCCTTCAACTCTCCAAATTCTCTCATAAAAGCATCATCAAAATCAAACCTACACTCATTTTTGAGCAATTTGCACAATGGATGTGCAATTTTAGAGAAATCCTTAATGAACCTCCTATAGAAACCTGCATGCCGAAGAAAACTTCTAACACCTTTAATAGAGATAGGTGGTGGAAGATTTTCTATAACCTCAACTTTCACTTTATCTACCTCAATACCCTTCTCAGAAATCCAATGACCCCGAACTATACCTTTTTCCACCATAAAGTGGCATTTTTCCCAATTCAGCACAAGATTGCAATCTTCACACCTTTTAAGTACCTTGGCCAAATGATTCAAGTAACGATCAAAAGAGTCACCTACCACAGAGAAATCATCCATGAATACCTCAATAGTGTCCTCCACCATATCAAAAAATATAGACATCATACAACGATGGAAGGTGGTGGGAGCATTACACAACCCAAATGGCATTCGTTTAAATGTGAAAGTCCCATAAGGGCAAGTGAAGATGGTCTTCTCTTGGTCTTTCGGAGCTATAGAAATCTGATTGTAACCCAAATAACCATCAAGAAAACAATACGAACCTTACCCGCAGGTCGGTCCAACATCTGATCCATGAATTGCATAGGAAAGTGGTCCTTTTCTGTCCAAGCATTTAGTTTCCGATAGTCCATGCTGACTCTTCATCGAGTCACGGGCCTCATTAAAACAAGATCGTTTCTCTCATTAGGTACCACAATAATCCCATCTTTCTTGGGCACACACTGAACGGGACACACCCAACTACTATCTGCAATGTGATAAATAACTCCATCATCCAACCACTTGATAATTTCCTTCTTAACGACCTCTTGCTTAGGCAGATTTAGTCTTTTCTGGTGCTCAATACTAGGCTTGTGATCCGGCATGAGTTGAATTTTATGAGAACAAAAACCAGGAGGAATCCCAATAATGTCCGCAATAGTCCACCCAATAGCCCGCTTGAACCTCTTCAACAAGGAAACCAATGCCTCAACTTGTGTTGCATTCAAATTTTCCGCAATGATGACCGGTAAAGTACCTTCTCTCCCCAAGAATACATACCTCAAAAGTGATGGTAGAGCCTTAAAGTCCAAATTTGGTGCCTCCTCAACAGATGGTCTAGCAGGTGGAGAGTCGCGATTCTTCATGTCTAACTCCAATCTCTTTGGTTTAGACCGGAATTCAAACCTATCAAGTGAGGCGACCAATTCATCATAGTTTTCAATACCATCACCGTCAAAGTTAATCATTACCGCTGCTGGTGCATCAACACCCAACCTCTCTTCAATAGGCACCTCAGAACCACTCTCTACAATATGCGTCACCACAGATACCGATTTGAGCTCACTACTCTGCTTCATGGACCTAGAGATATTGAAAGTTTCCTCTTTATTTTTTAATCGGAACTTCATCTGCCCTTCTCCATATCAACCAAAGTACGCCTTGTGGATAGGAATGGTATCCCAAGGATAATGGGGACCTCAAAGTCAACATCACATTTGAGTATCACAAAATCCACTGGAAAGATAAAAGACTCCACTTTCACTAGTACATCTTGAAGCACACCAATGGGCTTCTTCACAGTTTTGTCGGCAATAAGCAGTCGCATCGCAGTCGGTTTTAAATCCCCTAAACCCAACTTTTTGTAAAATAAAAATGGATCAGATTGATGCTAGCACCCAAATCACACAACGCTTTTGCAAAATGTAGTAACCCAATGGTATAGGGAATAGTGAAAGCACCAGGATCCTCCTTCTTTTGCAGAAGAGACTTTGTAGCAATCAGTGTTTCAACTTGTCATCATCTTCAAAACTCACGGCTCGCTTTTTAGTTTTTCCAAGTCCTTTATAAACGTTGCATACCCAGACATTTGCTCTAAAGCTTCTATCAACGGCACATTGATGGAAAGTTGTTTCAACATACTAATAAACCTTTGGTATTTTCCTTCTTTAGTCTTCTTCACTAACCTCTGTGGGAAAGGCGGTGGAGGACTAGGCATGGGGACAACTTTCTAAGTTATTTCCGCTTCCTTCTCTGTTGCATTCTCGGGCTCTTCACTTACCTCAATCACATCATCATCTTTACTAACCTCAACTTCAACCCCAGACGACATCGGTGGATCAATGGTTTGCTTACCCCCTCGAGTAGTGACTGACATACAATGTCCGTCATTTTTGGATTGTGTATGGTGTTGCTAGGAAGTGTGCCAGGTTGACGTGGGTTTACTGTAGTAGACAACCGTTTAATCTGTAGCTCAAGATGCTTGATCGACACTGCATGGGCATCAACTTTTTGACCAATACCAGACAAGTCATTTCGCATCTCCTTCACATTCTCATCAGTCGCATCAAACCTCTTCATCATTTTATGTATCATATCCTCAATACGTGACATATTACCTCCAACTTCCCTATTACCAGATTCCCAATTTTGAGGAGAGACATAAGGCCCAACCTGATCAATTCTGTTTCCATAGTTGTTCCGGTTGTAGTTATTGTCATGAATGTAGTTCCCACCTTGGACATATTGACCCTCTCGGTTGTAGTTTCCATAGTTCCGACCTTGGTTTCCTTGACCTTGGCACCAATTATCCGTATTGGAACCTTGGGCGTTGGCTCAAAAAAACCCCATCTGATCATAGTAACATTCCTCAACTGGTGGTGGATTCCTAGTCAAATAATTCACAACATTTACCTTCTCCGCACCTCCGCTCACATGCTTCAACATCAACCCTAGTTCGGTCTTCATCTGAGCCGTATCCTCACCAATGTCATCTGCAGACTAGTTGTTTGTAACTTGAACGACAAATATGTTCCTCCCAGTATCTGACCTTCTAGTGCTCCAAGCTTTATTCTTTCGAAAGATCTTCTCCCGTTTCTCCGCAATCTGCTCAAAAGTGCACTCTCCATATGAACCTCCAACGATAGTATCAAGAACTGCCTTATTGTTGTCATCCTAACCTCGGTAGAAATACTCCTTTAGCGACTCATCATCAATACGGTGATTCGAAAAACCCCTTATGAAAGCAGTGAACCTGTCCTAAGAACTACTCCAGACTCTCCAGGTAGTGCTACAAAAATTGTTGAGTTTATCTTTGTGGTTCAGCTTCTTAGACACTGGAAAGAATCTTGCTACGAAAACATTAGTCAGTTGTCCCCATGTGTAGATTGAGTTATAAGAAAGCTCATTAAACGACACAGTAGCATTGCCGGTCAATGATAGAGGAAATACTCGCAATCCAATGACATCCATGTCGAAGTTCGGTCGACCCACAAAACTTTTGCAAACACTCCTTAGCTTGGTTATGTGAGCATGTGGATCTTCCGATGCCAAACCAGCAAACAAACCCCTCATTGTAAGCATTTGTATCAAAGTTGACCCTATAGTTAACACGCAGTCTTGGTCCTGGTGGATCATGTGCCATCACTGCATCTCTCAGTAAATTCTCAACTTGAACCTGATTATTCTCATCGCCAACCCTCAGAGGCTGCAACCCAACACCATCACCTAACTCTTCTCTGATAGGATTAATTGGAATATCTTGATTATTCATTCTCCGCAAAGTTCTGTTCAGTTATGGATCATAAGGAGTAAGTGGTTCATCTTGGCTCTGTGTAACAACCCTAAAAACGAACTACTGAAACTAGAGCCTCACATGTGAGTTTGGAGTTGAGAACTTGATGAAATGATGAGAAATGACCGTGACGTCCGGAAACTAGTCATTTGAACTAGTGAGTTGTAAGGGTCAACTTTAAATGGTCATATCTTTTAGCTCAAAATGAATTAGGTGAACCTTTACCTATCCAATTAAAGGTCTCTGAGTCCTCTTTCCAACGCCACTGAGTTTGCCCAATTCCAACCTTGGAGTAAAAAGTTATGCCCGAAATATTGAAGCACTGTCAAGCTGCAACAAAGGGCGAACTAAGACGGGAGGGGCACATTTTTTAAGTTAAGACTTTATGGGTCCTTAGTCCTTTTCCAAAATTGACCCTATGCTATTCTTTTCCTTTCCTCGCAACTATAAGACCTTTTTATGACCCAATTCCTTTCATTTAAGTCACTCCTCTTAGAATTGAAAAGAAACCCACCTCCTCTCAAATATCTTTCTCTACAATCCTCCATTGAAGAAGGTCAAGAACTAGGAGCTAGGGTTTGACGATTTTGAGGTGGTTATTTCTCCAATTGCTTGGGGATTCTTAGTTAAGGTATGGGGACTCTTTATTTTTGATTCCTTTTTCAATCAAAGAGCTAATTCAAAGTATTTTCAAAGTTCTTCAAAAATCCTAAAGTCCTAATTTCGATTCTAGCATGGGTTCTTGCATAAAAAAGGTTTTTAATGATGATTTATATTTTTATTAATGATTTTTAGAAATAAATCCCCATAAGCCCATGTTTTCTCAAATTCTCTAAATTTCACCATAAAGTGGGTGTATTGATTTTGAGTAGATGATTATAAAAATTGTGTTTAGTATGGTATGGGTTGTTCATGTATGGTATTATATATGTGAATTGTTAAGAATTTTATTGAATTGAAGGATGTGGGATGTTGGCCTTGAATGGGAAAAATTGTGAATTTGTCTTCATGTTGATTATGGGCTTATGCTTAGCTTAAATGGTATAGTTGAATACCACTATTTCCTATGCTTTCTATTGTGAATTGTTTGATTATGAGAATGGTGAAGGTGGCTTGGAAAGGATGGTAAGTTGACCTACTTTATGAATAATGTTGAATTAGTAGGGAATTGAGTAATGTTGGTTATGGCGTTGGAGAATGGTAAGATG
>JAJOOO010017995.1:0-14609 GCA_029582685.1 Solanum piurae
ATTTCACGTCATAAAAAGGATCAAGAGGTTGTGGGAATTATCAATGCTAGGCTGTTTTGACCTGATATCGAAAATATACGGCCAGCAAGACTCGATCATCAATGAGGTATGTGATGGACAAGCTACTGAGGTTGAGGATACAACAAATTTGTATGGGGAAAATGAATTGAGAGGATGTAACCAGCAGAATGAATTGGACACTACTAGATATATAGTATGCATCAAACTATTAAATGTGTTAATTACCTCTAATTCTTTCCTTGGATGATTGTTGTTTAGTTTTCTTGATTCCCAGTATATATAAGTGGGTACAAAAATTCTTTACTAGTTTATTATTTGTGTATGTTTAGATATTTATTAATGCATCATCCACGTAGTATATTCCTGGACAATTGTAGCTAAAATTATCGTTATGCCCCAAAAAAAACAATTACAGAAGAGGATGTAGGCATTGATGACTATCTTAGAACAATGTTAAAGCAACACAAATTTGCAATACATGTTTACTCAAACTGTGTTCTATTGGTGATCGGAGGATTGTCAAGTTGATGTAAGGAGACCAAAAGGTCCATCCTCACCGAGGTGAGAAAAGAAGTTCAGATAGGGGTATTTTATTCAGAATAAAAAAAATAGCAACTCCAGTATATCCAATTCTGAATCAGTGAACTTATTAAGAGAAAGATTAGTTGATATGTCCTTACCTTGCACCAGAAGTTTATGGCTTTTTCAAGAGATGAATAAATGAATGCATATTATAAAGAAAATATTAGGTGGATCAAGCACCAAAGTCAGAATCAATCTTGAAGAAAATTGCTAACAAAATGGTTTGTTGTGAATGTCATTAGCATCTTGTTATCTAATTGTGCATCTTATACCACACATTGGTGCTCCAAATCTCCAATACTAAAATCAACATTTCTGAGAGGTATCATCTTTTGGTTCTTGTCATTTTCCAAATTGAAATTTCCGTAGCGAGTTTGAACTTCCACACTGTTCTGGCAATCCATATTGTGTTTCATGTGACATGTTGTATAAGCCGGCAATGAAACTGACAAACCGGCCTTTGATCCAAATCCCAAATAACTGAGGACCCATCAAGAGTTTTCGTCTCTTGGAATAATTTTGTTAATTTATGTCAGTGGACTAGAGTAAAATGTGGCCTGAGATACGAAAGAGTCATCCGTTTGAAATTTTTGTTGATTAATTGTATTGATTTCATTCCTGATCTTTATTCATAACGGTAACGATTTTCATCTGTTTTGATTAATTGTATTGATTTTATTTCTTGATTCTAATTTATAAATGTAAAGATGGTTATTTAGTTTAATTAATAATTGTATCAATTTTTTTCCTAATCCTTTTGTTCCAGTGTCTTGTATTAATACCCTATTCATTATTTTAATAAAATCATTACTTTACCCGAATTTAAATCTATACAAATTGGTAACCATCAATATGTTGGCTGGAAATTCCAACTTGTTATATAAATTTCACCTACTTTCATCAAAATGATCTGAATTATGGCGTGAAATCCAACTGATTGAGGATACTTTCAACTATTTGGTATGTGGTAGTCCACATGTTTATTGGAGCAATTTTATAATCTCATAAGTGACAGTATGTTCTACCTTTTGTTACAAAGAGATTTGATGATATACTGATTGACTATTTTGAGTTTATCGATCATTGTGTTTGCCTCTATGGTAAATTTTGATTGGTCGTGAGATCTGCATAGTGATGCGCATGAAGATCAATAAACTTGGGATGGTCAATTAGTATAACCTCTTCTTTCTTTGTATCAAAAGCTAGAATAGTACTATCACTTATGAGCCAATAATTGCGCAAATAAACAGGTGGACTAAAGGACATAGAGTTGAAAGTATTGCTTATCAATTGGATTTCACGTTGTTATACCTCATTTTAACTCGAGGTCCAAACGGTGTACAACATATTGATGATTTCCAAATTAATTAAATTAAGAAGTCGCCACCTTATTATTTTTAAGGTAAATTAGGATACCTAAATTATTAACTAAGTAATGCTAAAATGACTTCATTTAAAGGTCTAACTTAACCTATGGGATTCTAGGTAAGAGTTCTAATTTATCCTAAAGGGAAGGTGTAAGGCATCCTTTAAGATCCGTTAAAAATGGTTAACCGACCAAACTTAGGTTAATTAATTAGAAAAGAAAAAATATGAGTGCTAAAGATTAAGTAATTGAGTAACCAAATTGAAAACATTTTTTAATTTTGAAAGATCTTTTATAATTGTATTAGAATGAAAAGATTTAAGAAAACGTAACTTGTCTAAGTAAATTTAGACAAATTTTGTAATCCAATGGCTAAAAGAAAGGTAATTAAAAAAATACATTTTGCTCTCATTTATTGACAAAGTTCTCCCTTTAGAAAAATAAGAGTTTTAGAACAAAATATATTTATTTTTTTAAAAACATTGTCAAGTTTGAACAAAACTTAAAAAATCTAGTGAGTTTAAAATGGTGCAAAAAGAAGTGTTTTAAAGAAAAGTTGTCAAATGAAGTTTATAAAAAGCTAAAATGACTACAAAGGTTTGCTTCTAACTAAAGGTATCCAAATTCAAACATATATGTTAAGTCAACTATTATGAATCCAAACTAGAAATATCTAAATCACACAAGCAAGTATAACATGTAAAGAAAAACACGTAAACAAATAATGCAAAAATGTAAGTAGCCATAAGTGGCTCCAAGATAGGACCAATTGTTTTGCTTGCAATTTCGAATGGTCAAAGAAGTAGTGAAGACTCCATGTGCGGGTGTGAGGATAATGTTGAGTCTATGAGACTCGATTTTTGTGAGAGTCCTCAATAGGGACTCCATTTTTTTGCTCCAAAGTGTTCATGCAAATAAAGAGGGGGTCAAAAAGATTAGTAGTATGACTTGACTTTAAATGATATATTAAAATAAAATAAGTGAAGTAAGATTACGCATCAAATAAACTATTTTGACCACGTAACTGCTACAAAAAATTATAACTTTCGTAATTAGTGTTTCAGAGCAGCTAATATAATCTCCTTTAAGCACTGTATTATATCCAAACCCATCAAATTTTAAATGGTAAGAAAATTATCTTGCTAAAAGATATGAGTTCAAACGAAATGTTGAGATTTTAACATGCCTTTACTTACACAATTAGGAAAGAAGCTTATACATACATATCTGCTAAAAGAAATAAATAGAAAAGAGGCTTAAAATTCATAACATATATATATTATATATATATATATAAAGCTATATCCAGTATGCTTACAATTTAGCATAGGAAACAAGTAACTAACAAACATTGATTTCAAGTTAATATCCCAACCTAAATCAAAACTTATTCCTTAATTCAAAGGCTCAAACTCAGATTCATATATAGCAATATAGAGCAGAAGTTACGAGTAATGCTTTTGATCATAATATATTTACATTTTCCACTTAAATTCTAACTATACAAAATTGGAAACCATCCCTTTTAAACATACTTTTATTTAAGAAAACATGGGATGTAAACTTTTATAATACAAATACAGTAAAACAACGATTAACGCGGAATGAAAAAAACTAAGCTCGTAAAACCATTTCTTAAATAAGCGATGCCTAAAACGTTAGAAGAAATGACTTCAGTTCTCAATGAAGATGCAAATATTTTAATATAACCTTCAATATAACTAAGATACATAAAATTTAAAGAGTATACATAACACTTTATTCACAATAACAAAACAGAGAATTAATCGCAATAACAAAAACAGAGGTAAAAAGGACCGGATATTACCTATTGCAGGGTAGTGAACCAAGGCTTGTGATCTCCGAATCACACTCAAACACGACTACACTTTGATTCAAGATTTTCACAAAGAGAGTCGACTACTTAAAGCTTTTAGCAAAATGAAACTAATGCAAAGAAAACCTAAAGTTTCAAGGATAAGAGGTTGTTCGCATGTGTTTCATTTAAAAATGAATGCTAAGGGTGCTATGGAGGACAAAAAAATCACCCTTTTGCTAAAGATATAAGGATGTATTTATAGGAAAAATTAGGGTTCTTCATTGCATTGAGCGGGAATAGAATTTTTCAAATTGCTAAAAAAAAAAAAAACCTTCAAACCATAACGTTTGAAGCCCTTAGGATAAGATTTGCAGGAGCCACGTGATTGAGAGGACATTGGCGTGAAGATGGAGTACCTACCCTGTGCTTATTGTTGGCAAAATACGCTACTTTTCCAGAAAATATGAAAGAGGAGACATGATGTGCGGCTGCTAAAGGAAAAGACAGGAGATTGAAATCTAAAGAGACTTGGATAAATTAAAAAATAAGGATAGTTGGGCTGCTGCGTTTTTGGGCCTCCAAATGGGGTCTTTTATGGATAAATTTAGTAGTCATAAAGGCTGAATAATTTTTGGGTCTCAAATTGAATCAAATTTGTGGCCCAATTAGCTAAAATAGTTTTCGGATCATTCATTCTTTAAATCAATTCCTTCGAGCTTCTAAATTAATAACTAACATAATATATAAGTAGTATGTAAAAAAATAAAATACTAATATTATATTTTCTCTAATGATTTAGTAAAATATTACTAACTTATAACTAATTAATTAAGTAGGAACTTTGAAATATGATGATGATAATAGAAAGTTTAAAAAATAATTTTATACTAATTCTAAAGGAATGAAAATCATAAAACAAATAATATTAATAATAAAATAGTAATAGTATTATGTCGTAAATATTATAGGAATTAATGGTAAACATATTTATTAACTTAGAAGCTCAAAAAATGTAATTTGAAGAAAGGAGGGTCAAAATTGGGTGTCAACAGCTTGTCCCTCTTTGACCAGAGACGATGTAAGAGTTTTTGGGCAAAGAAGTTGACAAATAAGACAATTTTGTCCCGACCAACAAATACGACCATGGAAGAGTATGAGACAATATGAGTATTGGATAGCTTATGAGATAGAGGATTTTGAGAACAAGGTAGTCGCAAGCTTACAAAAGTTGCCCCGATATTGAATTATGATGTTACTGGGTATTGTGATCTAAGAGAGTATTTTAGAGTCGAGTAGAGTTCGAGGTAGACCTTTGAACTTTGTTGGAAAGCTAAACTTTCTCAACAAATTGCCCCAGTTCACTGCTTAGATAAACTTCCACGTTGCATTGTGTCTCTTGTTGCTGCATGTAGATTGTGCTTTCTGCGAAATCTTGATTAAATTGTTAGGAAATAATATAAAGCTTGAAATATAATAAAGTATCTTATGACAAATATCATAAGAAAGATACGTCCTTTCTGAATAAAAGCTCTCGATACAATTAATCGAATATATTGCACTTTCTTTAAACTTAAATAACTGCTTCAAATTATGCGTCTGCAAGTCTCGTTAATAAAAGAGACATAGATATGTAACTAAATTTTCAAGAAATTTAAAATGCTTACAGTGCATGATAAAAATAATAAGGACATTGTGTAATATCTCATTAGAGACCGATAAGCTTCTCAAGAATTTAAAAGATAACATGCATTGCTCATATGTACAAAATAAATAATTAATGCATTGCGAGATGTCTCATAGAGACGAATAAGCTTTTCAAGGAATTGAAAAGATAGCAGGCAGTGCATATGTAAAAATAAATATTTAATTAAAGCATTGCGAGATGTCTCATTAGAGACAGGCAAGCTTTGCAAGAAATTTAAAAGATAGCATGCGGTGCAATAAATAAATAATTAAAGCATTGCGAGATGTCTCATTAGAGACAAATGAGATTAAAATGTCTTATTGGAGGGCAGACTAACCCAACATGCTCTTATTTGAGGGATGAACCCGATAACTTATATTTTAGGGTGAAGGAACCCAATGCATCCTATTTTAGGGTGGAAGGACCCAATGTATCCTATTAGAGGGTGGAAAAACCTGATGTCTCATTTTAGGGTGGACGAACCCATATCCTATTAGAGGGTGGAAGAACCCAATATATCCTATTTGAGGGTGGAAAAACCCAACGTATCCTATTAGAGTGTGGAAGAACCCGATGTATCCTATTAGAGGGTGGAAGAACCCAATATATCCTGTTAGAGGGTGGAAGAACCCAATATATCATATTTGAGGGTGGAAGAACCCAATATATCCTATTAGAGGGTGGAAAACCCGATGTATCCTATTAGAGGGCGGAAGAACCCGATGTATCCTATTTTAGGGTGGACGAACCCAATGTATCCTATTTTAGGGTGGACGAACCCAATGTGTCCTATTTAAGTGTGGACTAACCTGATATATGGTGCAAACTTACAAATATAAATTTTGGTGCAGTGCAATGAGCTTGATGTGATTTCTTTGTGGTCGCAAGCAATCATAACCTAGTAAGAAGAGCTTGTTGCAGTGCCTTTGCAGTACTTAATATTTAAAATGCGGTGCCTGGTGCAATATTTCGCAATAGTGCGTATGGTGCCATAGCTTAGGAGCTTCAACTTTGATGAAAATTTGTTGCTTGTAAATTATGTGCTCAAAGAAAAATTATGAATTTAAAATTTGATTTTTGTTGATGTTGCACCATCTGAACTTGCAATTTTGACTTAATGTTGAGCTTTGTGGAGCTGTCGTTCAAGAATAACTAAAAGTCAATCTATCCATTACTCAAAGAAAATTTGTTAGTATAAAATAAAATGGTTGCCTCACATTGAACCATGAAGCTTTGGCTCTGAATCTGCATCTCTTGTTGCTCTCGCATTAAAGCAATTTGATGGCGAATATGGCTTGTGATCTCAACTTCTTCCCTTTTTCAAACCGTTATAGGTCATCTGCAAAATTGTCCTAGTCTTTGCTCTTGGAGGGGAAATGGAATTTTATTATATTAAGACCAAACCCAAAATAGGCTCCTATGTATCCCGCTACTAGCAAGAATCAGGTCACACGTAGTTCATTACAAAAGTCTGGAAAGGACTGCAAAAGGGTAGATATTTTTAAAAAAGGAAAAGCTGCAAAGATAATGCCTTTGTTAGTCTTCTTGACTGGTTGCACACTTACTTTTCAAATGTCTTGGTGCCAATTTTGATGGATCACCCTTAACAACAATTGTGCTAGTGGCTGCGAAACTTTTACTGCTTCTTGAAGGCTCTAGTTGTAACTTTATCTTTCTACTATCAATCATGCCTTGAATCTTGAATTTTAGTGCAGGACAATTTTCAGTGTTATATCCTTGAATGTTCAAATGGTAAGCACAATTTTTGGATGGATCAAAGTTTTGAGGTGCATGCCTGGATATGAATCATTTCCTTGATTGCAGAACTCCATTTGCTCTCAATCTCTCAAATATATTTGCATATGGCTCATCCAAAGGAGTGAAGGAGAAATTTTTCACCTTCTTCTGTGGTCGCGAGCTAGATTATACTTGGTGCAACTGTTGTTTGCAACAATGTTGGAGACGCGCATTGCAGTGGTTGGAAGTAGCATGAGATTTCAAAAATTGATCACTTGGATACTATTGCGGTTGTTGCATAATCTTGAAAATTAAATTGTTTCTCTCATTTTGCTTTGCAGATTTACTGGTATTTTCGCTTGGAAGGTTTGTTGGACAACTTTTGTTGTTGAGTTGCTTACAATTCTTCCTCCTTGAATACCATTTTCAATCTTTTTGCTAACCTTAATCAATTCAGAGAAGTTGTGTGCACAAGTTCCAAGCAGCTTTTCATAATATATCCCTTCTTGAACATGGATGAAGGTTGAGATCAATGCCTCTTCGGACAATGAAGGATGTATTTTTGAAGCTTCTAACCTCCAACTTATGGCATATTCTTGAAAAGATTCGTGCCAAAATTTCTTCACTTTGAGCAAATTGGCTATATGCATTTGATCTCCATTATTGAACTCATATTGCTTTACAAAGTCGCGGGCTATTTCTTCCCACGTATGCTATTTGCTAATGTCTTGCTTAGTGTACAAAGCAAGTGCCAAGCCTGATAAACTTTGAATGAATAATCTCATTCGTATGACTTCAACATGTCCAATACCAACTAATCTGCTGCAATAGTCCTTTAAGTGAGCGACAGATTTCCTTCCCCATTGAAAGTATTAAACTTAGTTAGTGTATACCCTTGCGGAAGTTCAACATTTGGATGCACATATAAATTCTCATAATTTAAACTCTGACAATTCCTTGAGGGAAACTCTTCATCAAAAGTTTTTTTTAGATTGTAGAGCTCCTTTCCCGAATCTTCATGACAAATTGACTGAATATTCTTCTCACGTACAGAATATAGAGTATGCATAACACTTTATTCACAATAACAAAACAGAGCATTAATTGCAATAACAAAAACAAAGGTAAAAAGGGCCGGATATTACCTAATGCAGGGCAGTGAACAGAGGCTTGCGGTCTCCGAATAACACTCAAACACGACTATGCTTAGATTCAAGATTTTCGCAAAGAAAGTTGACTACTTAAAGCTTTTAGCAAATGAAACTAATGCAAAGAAAAACTAAAGTTTCAAGGAGAAGAAGTCGTTCGCGTGTGTTTCAATTAAAAATGAATGCTAAGGGTGCTATGGAGGACAAAAAAATCTCCCTTTTGCTAAAGATATAAGGATGTATTTATAGGAAAAATTAGTGTTCTTCATTGCGTTGAGCGGGAATAGAATTTTTCAAATTGGTAAAAAAAAACAAATATTCAAACCCAAACGTTTGAAGCCCTTAGGATAAGACTTGCAGGAGCCATGTGAATGAGAGGACATTGGCGTGACGATGGAGTACCTACCCTCTGCTTATTGTTGACAAAATACGCTACTTTTCCAGACAAAATGAAAGAGGAAACATGATGTGCGGCTTCTAAGGGAAAAGATAGGAGATTGAAACCTAAAGAGACTTGGATAAATTCAAAAATAAGGAAAGTTGGGCTCCAAATGGGGTCTTTTTTGGATAAATTTAGGGGGAAATTACTTATATACACACATTTACTTACCTTAATATCCATTTATCCCTACCTTTTTTTAAAAATTCAAAAATCTCTTATTCCCTCAATTCATAAAATCTTCTAGATACATAAATATTTCACTTCAACCTACACCCACATTTCCCACTCCCCATTTCACTCCTCCATTTTATCTGTAAATTCTCTCCACTTCTTTAGCAGGTACAAATTTCAAATTCATTTTGATTTTCAGAAGGTGTCTCTCTCAAGTTCATCAATTAATCTATTTTTGAATTTCAAATATTTTCTATGTTCAATTAATGATTTCAAACTAATCAAGAGGTAGATTTTTTTCCATCACTTCAATTTTTGATTTCTTTTATTATTATTTTTTTATTTTTTTCATCTTAAAAAATAAAAATAAAATTACCTCCGCCCCCTGCCCTCATTGAAATCTTATTGAACCTTTACAATTTTAGTTAATCATATTTTCGTTGAAATTTTATCTTGAAAAATATTTATTTTCTTTTAATGTTTCTACTATTGAAAAACGTCCAAAAAAAGAAGAAGAATAAAGTTGGATCTACCATAGCATGGCCATCACTATCAAAGATACAGATTTTTAATGTATCTCATTTATTTTAAGTTTTAAATTAGTCTTTATTAGTGTTATCATTGATCTGATACATCACTGCTACAATAACCTTTGTTTTATGCAATGTATAATGTTCATATTTAAGGTATTGATACGTAACTCTAATGTTGTTGAATCTTTGATTAGTGTTTATAATGTTCAATATAAATGTACATGATACATAAATTTTGTGTTATTTATCACACACAGAAAAAATAAGCTATTTTGGAACAATTACATGTATAATGTATTTTTTTCTTTTAAATATAGTATTTCTCAAACAAAATAAGATACATAAATAATAATGTATCATACACAATTCTTTTAGTTATGATACGTAAATTCAAATTTATACTAAATGTATCTGATACATAACAATTACCAAACAATAATGTATCGATCTCAAACTTAAAATCTTATGGGCAACACTTTCTTATTTAATGTATCTAGTAGAAATACAACACTTATCAATTTAAATTGAAAGAATCTTCATGATCTCAAACAAAATAAGATACATAAATAATAATGTATCATGCACTATTTTTTTAATTATGATACGTAAATTCAAATTTATACTAAATGTATCTGATACATAACAATTACCAAATAATAATGTATCGATCTCAAACCTAAAATCTTATGGGCAACACTTTCTTATTTAATATATCTAGTAGAAATACAACACTTATCAATTTAAATTGAAAAGATCTTCATGATGTATCTTCTCAAAAAATTTGATAATTTTGAATCAAAATTGAAAGAATCTTCAATGAACTAGGAGAATAATTTTTAAACTCAAAATTTTCAACAATTTTGAATCAAAACAGAAAGGATCTTCAATGAACTCGAGAAGAATTTGAATCTCAAAATTTTCAACAATCATGAATCAAAATCAAAAGGATATTCTTTTTTTTAATAAATTACCCAATTTTATCTCAGGGCAGTGTTGTATCAAGAAAAAAGATACATAAAGGGGTTGGGCCTGACCTCAAATACAACACATTTTGTGGTGATCACATCACCATTGAGTAAGCCAGAAGAGGTTGAAAATATCCAAGCTTCTGGCAAAATTACCACCTAGCTAACATAAAAGTTGGCCTTGTCAAAGTTGGATCGAATACAAGGAATTTGCCACTTATCAAGTTGAAAGGGACATTTAGAGGTTCTGTGCAAATAAAAATAGGAATATACAACTTGATTTTGGTCGGTGGTCGAGGCTAGTTTGGCCAAACTATCAGCTACTTGATTGCACTCCTGATAGCAGTGCTTTACTTCAAAGTTTGTCGCATTCTTGATCTTTAGCATCTTATCGATGATGTTCATCGAAAGGATATTCGATGAACTTGAAGATTCACAAAAGAAATTGTTTGTCCAACAACAATTTCATCACTTTTGTATCCTTCATAACTCACCTCACTTATCCAAAATTTCTACAAAAGTTTTTATGAAACAGAGAGAACGATGAACAAGAAGAAGAAATTTAATTTTTGAATTTTTGGTTTATTACACTATAGGATTTTGAATTCTTGACAATAATTTGGAATGGAATAACGTAATTTATGGAATCATAATTTGATTTTCAACTCTTTTTTCCCTTAATTAGTGCAACAAATGGTTATTATGAGATCTTAATTTGATTTTTCAGCTTTTTTTCCCTTAATAAGTGCAACATATTGATACATAATGTATCAACAAGAATGTATCCGGATCCTTAATTATGTATCCGAAATGCCTAAAAATATGAGATTTATGTAATTACAAAAATAATAGGGATAGAAGGTAATTTAGGTTTTACACTATGGTATTTATATAAGTTATACTAAATTTAGTAGTCATAAAGGCTGAATAATTTTTGGGTCTCAAATTGAATCAAAATTTTGTGGCCCAATTAGCTGAAATAGTTTTCGGATCGTTCATTCTTTAAATCAATTCTTTCGAGCTTCTAATTTAATAACTAACATAATATATAAGTAGTATGTAAAAATATAAAATACTAATATTAAATTTTTGCTAATGATTTAGAAAAATATTACTAACTTATAACTAATTAATTAAGTAGGAACTTTAAAATATGATGACGATAATAGAAAGTTTAAAAAGTAATTTTATACTAATTCTAAAGGAATGACAATCATAAAACAAATAATATTAATAATAAAATAGTAATAGTATTAAGTCGTAAATATTATACGAATTAATGGTAAAAATATTTATTAACTTAGAATCTCAAAAGTTGTAATTTGAAGAAAGGAGGGTCAAAATTGGATGTCAACAGCTTGTCCCTCTTTGACCAGAGACGATGCAAGAGTTTTTGGGCAAAGAAGTTGACAAAGAAGCCAATTATGTCCCGACCAACAAGTACGACCATGGAAGAGTATGAGACAATATGAGTATTGGATAGCTTATGAGAAAGAGGATTTTTAGAACAAGGTAGTCGCAGGCTTACAAAAGTTGCCCCGGTATTGAATTATGATATTACTGGGTATTGTGATCTAAGAGAGTATTTTAGAGTCGAGTAGAGTTTAAGGTAGACCTTTGACCTTTGTTGGAAATCTAAACTTTCTCAAAAAATTGCCCCAATTCACTGCTTAGATAAAGTTCCACGTTGCATTGTGTCTTTTGTTGCTGCATGTAGATTGTGCTTTCTGTCAGATCTTGATAAAATTGTTAGGAAATAATATAAAGCCAGAAATATAATAAGGTATCTTATGACAAATATCATCAGAAAGATACATCCTTTCTGAATCAAGCTCCAGATACAATTAATCGAATATATTGCACTTTCTTTAAACTTAAATAACTGCTTCAAATTATGCGTCTGCAAGTCTCGTAAGTAAAAGATACATAGATATGTAACTGAATTTTCAAGATATTAAAAATGCTTACAGTGCATGATAAAAATAATTAGGACATTTCTTAATATCTCATTAGAGATCAATAAGCTTCTCAAGAAATTTAAAAGATAGCATGCATTGCTCATATGTATAAAATAAATAATTAATGCATTGCGAGATGTCTCATTAGAGACGAATAAGCTTTTCAAGGAATTGAAAATATAGCTTGCAGTGAATATGTAAACATAAATATATAATTAAAGCATTGCATGATGTCTCAATAGAGACAAGTAATCTTTGCAAGAAATTTAAAAGATAGCATGCGGTGCAATAAATAAATAATTAAAGCAATGCGAGATGTCTCATTAGAGACAGATGAAATTAAAATGTCTTATTGAAGGGCAGACTAACCCAACATGTCCTTATTTGAGGGTGGATGCACCCGATATCTTCTATTTTAGGGTGAAGGAACCCAATGCATCCTATTTTAGGGTGGAAGGACCCAATGTATCCTATTAGAGGGTGGAAAAACCCGATGTCTCATTTTAGGGTGGACGAACCCATATCCTATTAGAGGGTGGAAGAACCCGATATATCCTATTTGTGGGCGGCAAAACCCAACATATCCTATTAGAGGATGAAAGAACCCGATGTATCCTATTAGAGGGTGGAAGAATCCAATATATCCTATTAGAGGGTGGAAGAACCCAATATATCCTATTTGAGGGTGGAAGAACCTAATATGTCCTACTAGAAGGTGGAAAACCTAATGTATCCTATTAGAGGGCGGAAGAACCCGATGTATCCTATTTTAGGGTGGACGAACCCAATGTATCCTATTTTAGGGTGGACGAACCCAATGTGTCCTATTTAAGGGTGGACTAACCCGATATATGGTGCAAACTTACAAATATAAATTTTGGTGCAGTGCAATGAGCTTGGTGCGATTTCTTTGCGGTAGCAAGCAATCATAACCTAGTATGAAGAGCTTGTTGCAGTTCCTTTACAGTATTGAATATTTAAAATGCGGTGCCTGGTGCAATATTTTGCAATAATGCGTATGGTACCATAGCTTAGGAGCTTCAACTTCGATGAATATTTGTTGCTTGTAAATTCTGCGCTCAAAGAAAAATTATGAATTTAAAATTTGATTTTTATTGATGTTGCACCATCTGAACTTGCAATTTTGACTTGATGTTGAGCTTAGTGGAGGTGTCGTTCAAGAATAACTAAAAATCAACCTCTGGATTACTCAAAGAAAATTTGTTAGTATAAAAGAAAATGGTTGCCTTGCATTTAACCATGAAGAGGGCTTTGAATCTGCATTTCTTGTTGCTATGTCATTGAAGTAATTTGAAGGCGAATATGGCTTGTGATCTCAACTTCTGCCCTTTTTCAAACTGTTATAGGTCATCTGCAAAATTGTCCCAGTCTTTGCTCTTGGGGGAGAGAATGGAATTTTATTACATTGAGACCTAACCCAAAATAGGCGCCAACATATCCCGCTACTAGCAAGAATCAGGTCACACGTAGTTCATTACAAAAGTCTGGAAGGACTGCAAAAGGGTAGATATTTTTTAAAAAGGAAAAGCTGCAAAGATAATGCCTTTGTTAGTCTTCTTGACTGGTTGCACACTTTCTTTTCAAATGTCTTGGTGCCAATTTTGATGGATCACCCTGTAACACCCCGACTTTTCGAAACATATAAATTGACTCATATTTTCGTGGAAAGACCAGGAGGGTGGGTAATAAATTAAGAATGATGTGTTATGTGATATTTTAATTGTTCAAGTGTTGTATCTCAAGTTTTGAAGTTAGGCAAGTGGAAATATAAAAGTTGGCGAAAGTTACCGTAAATTCCTTTTTAAAGATTTGTCTGAAATTTGGGTCAAATGTCTCAGACTTTTTCTCCCAATCTATTAAGAGTTATGGTGCCTATGAACTATCTAATCGAAGGTCTACGAGTCTAGTTTCAAACGCATCAAACAGTTCGTTTATACGACTTCATAATAGAGATATATTTGCGTTTTCGTGGGACTGCGCAAACAGGCACGTGAGGTGGGGCCCTAAGTCGGTAGAATGTTACATATATCTTCTTCTTCGACCTTTTTATTCATTTTAAAGCTAAAAACCAGAGAAATTAGAGAAACCCATTTCTAGGATCAAGTGAAGTATAGATTTTCTCGACTTAAGTCCTTGACGAAAGTTGTTCTACGCGTTGGGCT
>JAJOOO010017996.1:0-11983 GCA_029582685.1 Solanum piurae
CATAAATAATGAGGAGATGACCATTTTCATAACAATGCACAATTCACATCAATACAATCGTGATAAAACATCAACAATGAATCAATAATCTTTTTAAACCATTCTCAACACATCACACACCAATAATTAATCAAATAGTCTTTTATTACCCTTTTTCCATCAATAGAATTATTCAACATAGACAAGTCAAACCATCATCAAGTCTCATTACTCACCATCACATACCACAAGGAAATATACGATTTTATGCACTTAATAAGCGTTTGGATATCCACTGACCTCAAACAATCGAACAATCACTCTGGGGCTTGAGCCTTCACTTTTCGCTGAGCTTCCAAATCAATACAATCTATTCACAAAAATAATCGCGATAAGATTTCTAATTTCACCACACCCACATTACTAAAATTTAGTTCCTAATTCTTGATGCCAACCAATACGTTACATATCATCCTCCTAAATTTCAAGCCTAGGGTTAGGTCTAATTTCCTCCAAATATCATAAATTTGACGATATTCATATCAATCAATATACCTAATATTTAATTTCATATGCCAATATATCGAATCTTGAATCATAATATGATAATAATATAAAATTAAGCCGAATAACAAATCATCCTCTCAATGAACGTGACCTCCGAACCTAAAAATTAATACACCCTCATTGCGTACCAAGCTTAATCATAAGCATTAACCACACATACCATAGCAATCATCACATACACATTATCCATTAAAATTAATCCCACAATTTTATTTTTTTCAGTGACCCACGTTGAACAACTTCAACTTTCCATTCACTTTATCTTTATGTTCAACCCATTAATTACAAATATTTTGTCTTTTTACCTTTTTCAATATTCCAACAATACGCTTTAAATTATCAATCATCAAATCATCCAAATTATATAATAATCATTGAAAGGAAAAAGCTTGATTACTTTACCGCTTCACTCATTTTTCCTTTGTTTTGTTTTCTCTATCGCCGTCAATTCTCTCCTTGTTTCGATAGTCGCACATCCTCTTCTTTTCCTTTTTTAGTTATGACCCATATATTAAACCCCAAATAATTTAATTCACTTTAACCCATGGCCAAGTGATATAGGGTATTATTAAATGATCACTTTAGCCCATGAACTATCGATTAAGTCAATTATCTACAATTACCCACCAATTAATTAACTCAAGTTAAACGAATATTCAAAATTTCCAAAAAATGACCTTCCGGGTCATTACAAGAGAATACACTTAGTTGTTAGTTATGAGGATTAATTGGTACTATATTTTAGTGTTTTTGATTTCGAGATTTATGAAACTGAGTCTAGATTTCTTTTGTACACATGCAGAGGATTCTAGTAGATGTTTCAAGATCATATTAAATCCAATGTATCTTGAGGTTTCCAGTAGATAAGTGCACCATTCTCAAACCCAAATTTGGCTAGACAAAGGATGGAAGGAATTATGTGACTGTTATTCAATAAGTCGTGGGCACTTTTTGATGATCACATACAATGCTCATTCTCATTTTAATGTCACTATATTTTATTTGACTGCACCAGAAATTGAATATCTATATAGTATATGTAACATATCGCAATTTAAAATAACTAAGAAGAAGCTTATAATTGGAAATAGTCATTTTTGGAAAGAACTAAAATCTGAAAGAAATTGTTTAAGTTAAGAAAAATGAGTTTTGGTCAACTTCAAACAACCATAAATCGTAGCTCAGGATGAGTTAGGTGTAGTTCCATATATGGGTGGGAATCCCTTGGAATGATCTTTCCAACGCCACCGAGTTTGCGTGATTCTGAGTTCATATGAGTGAGTTAGGCCCTTTGGAAGTTGGGCTGTTCGAATAAGGAAAGTCTAAAACTGGATTTTTGAAGGGTAATTTAGTGTTTTCCTTACCTTATTATTATGATTCATTTTTAAGAGTTAATTGGGGTAAAAATGATATTTCAGTCAGTTTAGAAAAAGTTGAGTTCACGCTAGGGCTTGGAGAAAAGAGAAAAGAGGAGAAAAGAGAAGGAAGTTCAAGATTCGTCAAGAACGTTCAAGAATTGCTTGTGGATTTCGTCGGGGGTGATCCCTTCAAGGTATGTGAGGTCACATAGTGTTGAGTTAGTTCACCCACACGCCAATCTTATTTCAATTCAGCGAATTTAGGTTATTTGAATGCAAAGAAAGTGAGTTCTTGAAGAACATTGTTGAAAATTCGTTGAGTTCTTGATGGTTGTGTTGTTGAAGTCTCTTGTTGATTTTGATTCGTATTTCCTAGTGAATTTTCGATTTAAATCTGTTGTATGTTGAGGGTGCTATGATCCTAAGTGTTTGGGGAAAGAACCATTGAAGTTTAGAAGGTTTAGAGTTGAAAACGGCGAAGAAAAATCGTAAAAAACCTGGGGAAGGGGTTGAAGCTCCGCGCCAGCCAGCGCCCCCCAAAAGGGGATTTGAAGTTCACCCCTTGGAGAGACGCGCCATCCAGCGCCCCTCAACAGATTCTCTGAAGTTTGAGGGCTAGCGCCCCGCGCCTCTCATAGCGCTAGGGACGCCAGTTCTCCCCATTCGTCCCCATCCTCTTCGTACTTGTTCCTTAGCAATGTACCTATTTTTCTAAGTTGATTCCAACACTCTAAGGTACATCTAAACATTATGAAATCATCCATAAACATGGGATCATGAACCTTGAATCCATAATTTAATTCAAGAAAAGTTATGATCAAGGTCAAAGAAGTTAAGAATCAAGTCTAGAAGTTAAGGAGTAAGTCAAAGCAAAGTTTCTTAAAGTTTTGAAGAGTCTTTAACAATGCTTTAAATTCATTTTAAGACTCATGTTTTCAAGTTAAGCAAAGAGTGAAGAGTTTGAGTTCATTTCTCAAAAGATATTAGGGAACTAAGTATTCCCAAATAAGTTTTTAAATGTTTTTCACATTTAAATAAGAAAGAAAACCTCGATTTTCAAAGAGCCTTTGGGCTAGTTTTCAGAAAAGAGTAAATGCTTTCATAATTAAGCAAGAGGGGAAACTTTGATTTCCAAGATAGCCTTTGAGCTAAGTTTTTGAGCATTAATCTCAAATTACCGAAGAAGTATGTTTTTAAACATAAAACTAAGTATATTTTTGGGAGTAGTATTGAGCACCGATATGGGGATGCGAGTTAGTATTAACTCAAGTCTCCATAAACCATGTAGCCATCATGGGCATAAAAAGGTCATACTTTTTAGATGAATCCTTTTCTCATAGACTAGTGGATCCACTTAGTGAAGTTAGCTTCCTATATCATGGCAAGGTATAGGATGGGCCTCGGCAGCGTGAGGTAAAGCGCTGTATCATCACTATAATTCTTAAGTGATGGTTGTCATTTAGAGAAACTCCCACATCGGTAGTAGCATGGTTCCTCAAGGGGTTCTGCTTAGTGTGAATGGGGTTATGGGACTTCATTCATGCATTGCACAAGTAGACTTTGAGAGGGAGCATGGTTTATCTTTTTATGATATTATGCTTATGAATTGACAACATGTTTTAAACAATTTTCTTTTTCTTTATATTGCACTTGCTTTAAACTGCTTTATAATAAAATGAGTTCAGTTAAGTATTCATGAGTTGAGAAGAGCCAAGGTAAGTGTTTCTTTCAGAATCCTTTCAAGCCTATATCTGTTTTAGCATTCCAATTCGCATACTCGTACATTCGATGTACTTATGCCAGTTGGCTTGCATCGTATTATGATGCAGATGCATGTAACTAGGATCGGCATTCCGGCGCATCGGTTATACAGTGAGCAGTTCAGAGTCTGTTGGTGAGCCTCCTTGCATTCCAAAGGATCCACTTCATTGTTTTCTAGTTTAGTCCACCAGGATGTTGTGGGGTGTGTCCCAACATACATCTCACTTGTTATTAGAGGCTTCATAGACAGTCAGATGTTAGTTCTTTAGTCTTTTCATTGTCATTATTCCATGTTGAGATTTGAGTTTGCCTTAATGGCAAGTTGAATGTTCCTTTATAACATTCCAGTTTAATATATGAACTTATATTTGTTGAGTTTAAGTTTTCCGCCGAGTTAAGTAAGCCAGGCCAAGGGTTCGCTTGGGGCCAACAATGGTCTTCGAGTGCCATTCCTGCCCAGGGTGTAGGCTCGGGGAGTGACAAACTTGATATCAGAGCCCAGAGTTGAAGAGTCCTAGAGAGTCTATGAAGCCGTGTTTGTAGGGTCCTATTTATCGTTGTGAAATGCGCCACATCTATAATTTGGAGGCTGCAACATTTAGGAAATTCCTCACTTCTTTCATACTCATTTCGTGCGTTAGAGTTTGATCTCTAAAAAGTTTCCCTCTAATTCGTGCCTGCGCGTGTTTAAGATAACCATGCCTCCATAAATAGGTGCCAGAGGTCGTCCTGCTAGGCGTAATGTTGAGGAGCAAGAGTTACCCAATGCACCTGAAGTACAACCTCAATGAGAAGTCACCAATGTTGAGTTCAGAGATGCTATAAGGATGGTCAGTCAAGTTGTAACCAACCAAGCTGGGCAGCATAGAGGAGCTCAACAAGAAGGGGATGACAGTTTGAGGATTCGTGAGTTCTTGAGGATGAAACCCCCAAGTTTCACTGGTTCGAGCACTACTGAGGATCCAAAGAATTTCACTGAAGAACTGAAAAATGTATTCGAGGTGATGTATGTTGTTGACACTGAACGAGTTGAGTTAGCTGCATATCAGTTGAAGAGTTTTGCTAGGACTTGGTTTGACCAATGCAAGTAGGGTAGAGCTGATGATGCGCCACCTGCGAGTTGGGCATGTTTTGAGGAAGCTTTCTTGGGGCGTTTCTTTCTCCGAGATCTAAAAGAGGCCAAGGTATATGAGTTCCTTACACTTAAGTAGGATTCTCTAAGTGTTCATGAATATGGGTTGAAGTTCACCCAACTATCCTGTTATGCTCCGGAGATGGTTAGGGACATGAGGAATAAAATGATCTTGTTTGTTGCTGGATTGGGTCGTCTATCAAGCAAAGAGGGCCGGACAACAATGCTTATTGGGGACATGGACATTTCGAGGTTGATGGTCTAGGTCCAGCAGGTTGAGGAAGAGAAACTGAGAGATAGAGAGGAGTTCAAGAACAAGAAGGCTAAGACCGGGAATGAGTTCGGGCAGCAGAAGAGTAATGCCAACCGGTCATCTTTCCAATAGAAACAGAATGGACCTGCTCCATCATCTACTAGTGCACCTACATCCAGAAATAAAGGTGAGTATACTGGACAAAATTTACAGAACTTCAGAGCTGGACCTGCACAGTCTCAGGATAGTATGTCACAAGGAGGTAATCGGGCTCCTGCATGTGCTAGGTGTGGTAGAGCCCACCCAGGAAAGTGTCGTCAGGGACAAACAGGTTACTTCAAGTGTGGACAAGAGGGCCAGTTCATGAAAGAGTGCCCAAAGAACATGCAAGGAAATGTTACGGGTGGAGGAACAAACCGCTTATATGTTATCAACAGTCGCCAAGAGCAAGAAAATGCACCAAATATTGTCACCGGTATGATTCAAGTCTTTGACCTTACTGTTTATTCCTTGCTAGATCCAGGAGCGAGTTTATATTTTGTAACTCCATGTGTTGCTATGAATTTTGATTTTATTCTTGAGCAACTTAGTGAACCATTCAGTGTTTCTACCCCTGTTGGTGAGTTTATTCTAGCAGAGAGAGAGTCTATCGTGATTGTCCTGTTTACGTCAATCACAAGAGTAGCATGACTGATTTAATTAAGTTAGACATGGTAAACTTTGATGTCATTCTTGGTATGGAGTGGCTTCACGCCTGTTATGCCTCAGTTGAATGTAGAATTTGAGTAGTCAAGTTTCAGTGTCCGAATAAGCCAGTCATAGAGTTAAATAGTAGTTCAGGTGTGCCTAAGGGTCGTTTCATTTCGTACCATAGGGCAAGAAAGTTAGTTTGTAAGGGATGTGTATATCACTTAGTCCGAGTTAATGACTCAAGTGTTGAGATACCTCTTATTCAGTCAGTTTCATTCTCATTAGTAAAAGAGTTCCCAGAAGTCTTCCCAGATGATCTTCCTGAAGTCCCTCCTGAGAAAGAAATAGACTTCGACATAAACATCATTCCATATACTGGTCCTATCTCTATTCCGCCATATAGAATGGCACTAGCAGAATTGTAAAAGTTGAAAGAGTTGAAAGAGCGGTTGAAAGTTCATGAGAAGAATCACCTAGCCTGTGATCTAGAGTTGGTTGTTGTAGTTTTGCGTTGAAAATATGGCGCCATCATCTATATGGTGTTCATGTGGAAGTGTTCACCGATCACTAGAGTTTTCAGTATGTGTTTAGTCAGAAAGAGCTTAGTCTCAGACACAGAGAGTAGTTGGAGTTACTCAAACATTGTGACATGAGCATACTTTATCACCCAGGTAAGACTAGTGTTGTTGCGGATGCCTTGAATAGATTATTTATGGGTTGTACCACCCACTTTGAGGAAGGTAAGAAAGAGTTAGCACAAGAGGTGCATAGACTGGCATGATTAGGAGTTCGATTAATGGATTCCACAAAAGGAAGAATAGTGGTGTGATTGGGTGATTGAACTGAATGATTGATGTTACACCCTTAACCTAGTAAGAGTAATCTCATTCGAGGACGAATGTTCCCAAGGGGGATATATTGTAACATCTCGCAATTTGAAATAACTAGGAAGAAGCTTATAATTGGAAATAGTCATTTTTGGAAATAATTAAAATTTGGAAGAAATTGTTTAAGTTAAGAAAAGTGAGTTTTGGTCAATTTCAAACAGCCATAAATCCTAGCTCAAGATGAGTTAGGTGTAGTTCCATATTTGGTTGGGAATCCCTTGGAATGATCTTTCCAACGCCACTGAGTTTGCGTGATTCTGAGTTTGTATGAGTGAGTTAGGCCCTTTGGAAGTTGGGCTGTTCGAATAAGGAAAGTCTAAAACCGGATTTTTGAAGGGTAATTTAGTCTTTTCCTTACCTTATTATTATGATTCGTTTTTAAGATCTAATTGGGGTAAAAATCATATTTTAGTCAGTTTAGAAAAAGTTGAGTTCACACTAGGGCTTGGAGAAAAGAGAAAAGAGAAAAGAGGAAAAAAGAGAAGGAAGTTCAAGATTCGTCAAGAACGTTCAAGAATTGCTTGTGGATTTCGTCGGGGGTGATCCCTACAAGGTATGTGAGATCACATAGTGTTGGGTTAGTTCACTCACACGCCAATCTTATTTCAATTCAGCGAATTTAGGTTATTTGAATGTAAAAAAGGTGAGTTCTTGAAGAATATTGTTGAAAATTCGTTGAGTTCTTGATGGTTGTGTTGTTGAAGTCTCTTGTTGATTTTGATTCGTGTTTCCTGGTGAATTTTCGAGTTAAATCTGTTTTATGTTGAGGGTGCTACGATCCTAAGTGTTTGGGGAAAGAACCATTGGAGTTTAGAGGGTTTAGAGTTGAAAACGGAGAAGAAAAATCGTCAAAAACCTGGGGAAGGGGTTGGGGATCCGCGCCAGCCAGCGCCCTCCAAAGGGGGGATCTGAAGGTCACCCCCTGGGGCGACGCGCCAGCCAGCGCCCCTCAGCAGATCCTCTGAAGTTTGAGGGCTGGCGCCCCACCCCACGCCTCTCAGAGCGCCAGGGACGTCAGTTCTCCCTATTCGTCCCCCACATCTTCGTACTTGTTCCTTAGCAATGTACCTATGTTTCTAAGTTGATTCCAACACTCTAAGGTACATATAAACATCATGAAATCATCCATAAACATGAGATCATGAACCTTGAATCCATAATTCAATTCAAGGAAAGTTATGATCAAGGTCAAAGAAGTTAAGAGTCAAGTCTAGAAGTTAAGGAGTAAGTCAAAGCAAAGTTTCTTAAAGTTTTCAAGAGTCTTTAAAAATGTTTTAAATTCATTTTAAGACTCAATTTTTCAAGTTAAGCAAAGAGTAAAGAGTTTGAGTTCATTTCTCAAAAGATATTAGGGAACTAAGTATTCCAAAAGAAGTTTTTAAATATTTTTCACATTTAACTAAGAAAGAAAACCTCGATTTTCAAAGAGCCTTCAGATTAGTTTTCAGAAAAGAGTAAATGCTTTCATAATTAAGCAAGAGGGGAAACTTTGATTTCCAAGATAGCCTTTGAGCTAAGTTTTTGAGCACTAATCTCAAATCACAGAAGAAGTATGTTTTTAAACATAAAGAACTAAGTATATTTTTGGGAGTAGTATTGAGCACCGATATGGGGATGCGAGTTCGTATTAACTCAAGTCTCCATAAACCATGTAGCCATCTTGGGCAGAAAAGGGTCATACTTTTTAGATGAATCCTTTTAGCAAAGACTAATGGATCCACTAAGTGAAGTTAGCTTCCTATATCACGGCAAGGTATAGGATAGACCTCGACAGCGTAAGGTAAAGCGTTGTATCATCACTATAGTTCTTAAGTGATGGTTGTCGGTTAGAGAAACTCCCACAACAGTAGTAACATGGTTCCTCAAGGGGTTCTGCTTAGTGTGAATTGGGGTATGGGACTTCATTCATGCATTGCACAAGTAGACATTGAGACGGAGCATGGTTTGTCTTTTTATGATATTATGTTTATGAATTGACAACATATTTTAAAAAGTTTTCTTTATCTTTATATTGCACTTGTTTTAAACTACTTTATAATGAAATGAGTTCAGTTAAGTATTCATGAGTTGAGAAGAGCCAAGGTAAGTGTTTCTTTCAGAATCCTTTCAAGCCTATATCTGTTTTAGCATTCCAATTCGCATACTCGTACATTCGATGTACTGATGCCAGTTGGCTTGCATCGTATTATTATGCAGACGCAGGTAACTAGTATCGGCATTCCGGCGCATTGTTGATCCAGTGAGCAGTTCAGAATCTGTTGGTGAGCCTCCTTGCATTCCGGAGGATCCATTTCATTGTTTTCTAGTTTAGTCCATTAGGATGTTGTGGGGTTTGTCCCAACATCCATCTCACTTGTTATTAGAGGCTTCATAGACAAGTCAGATGTTAGTTCTTTAGTCTTTTCATTGTCATTATTCCATGTTGAGACTTGAGTTTGCCTTAATGGCCAGTTGAATGTTCTTTTATAACATTCCAGTTTATTATATGAACTTATATTTGTTGAGTTTAAGTTTTCCGCTGAGTTAAGTAAGCCAGGCCAAGGGTTCGCTTGGGCCCAGCAATAGTCTTCGAGTGCCAGTTCCACTCAGGGTGTAGGATCGGGGGTGACAAACTTGGTATCAGAGCCTAGAGTGCAAGAGTCCTAGGGAGTCTATGAAGCCGTGTCTGTAGGGTCCTATTTATCGGTGTGAAGCGCACCATATCTATAATTAGGAGGCTGCAACATTTAGGAAATTCCTCACTTCTTTCATACTCATTTCGTGCGTTAGAGTTTGATCTCTAAAAAGTTTCCCTCTAATTCGTGCCTGCGCGTGTTTAAGATAACCATGCCTCCACGAAGAGCTGTCAGAGGTCGTCCTGCTAGGCGTAATGTTGAGGAGCAAGAGTTACCCAATGCACCTGAAGTACAACCTCAAGGAGAAGTCACCAATGCTGAGTTCAGAGAAGCTATACAGATGCTCAGTCAAAGTTGTGACCAACCAAGCTGGACAACAGAGAGGAGATCAACAAGAAGGGGTTGACACTTTGAGGATTCTTGAGTTCTTGAGGAAGAATTCCCCAAGTTTCACTGGTTCGAGAACTACTGAGGATCCAGAGAATTTCACTGAACAACTGAAAAACGTATTCGAGGTGATGTATGTTGTTGACACTGAACGAGTTGAGTTAGCTGCATATCAGTTGAAGAGTGTTGCTAGGATTTGGTTTGACCAATGGAAGGAGGGTAGAGCTGAGGATGGGCCACCTGCGAGTTGGGCCTGTTTTGAGGAAGCTTTCTTGGGGCGTTTCTTTCCCCGAGAACTAAAAGAGGCCAAGGTACGTGATTTCCTTACACTTAAGCAGGATTCTCTAAGTGTTCATGAATATGGGTTGAAGTTCACCCAACTATCCCGTTATGCTCCGGAGATGGTTAAGGACATGAGGAATAAAATGAGCTTGTTTGTTACTGGATTGGTCGTCTATCAAGCAAAGAGGGCCGGGCAGCAATGCTTATTGGGGACATGGACATTTCGAGGTTGATGGTCTATGTCCATCAGGTTTAGGAAGAGAAACTGAGAGATAGAGAGGTGTTGAAGAACAAGAGGGCTAAGACAGGAAATGAGTTCGGGCAGCAGAAGAGTAATGCCAACCGGTCATCTTTCCAACAGAAACATAATGGACCTTCTCTATCATCTGGTAGTGCACCTACACCCAGAAATAAAGGTGATTATACTGGACAGAATTAGTAGAACTTCAGAGTTGGACATGCATAGTATCAGGATAGTATGTCACAAGGAGGTAACCGGGCTTCTGCATGTGCTAGGTATGGTAGAGCCCTCCCAGGAAAGTGTCATCAGGGCCATGCATGTTGTTTCAAGTGTGGACAAGAGGGTCAGTTCATGAAAGAGTGCCCAAAGAACATGCAAGGAAATGTTACGGGTGGAGGAACAAACCGCTTCTATGCTATCAACAGTCGCCAAGAGCAAGAGGATGCACCAGATATTGTGTAACATCCGACAATTTGAAATTTTGATGAAGAGGCTTAAATATTGGAATTTTATCATTTTTGGAAGGAATTCAAAAATCTGGAAATTTGGTTATGGGAAAAAGTGAGTTTTGGCCAACTTTGATTAATCATAACTCATACCTCAGGATGAGTTAGGTGTAGTTCTAGTTATGTTTGCGAAGATTGTGGAATGGTCTTTCCAACGCCGTCGAGTTTGCTCAATTCTGAGTTCGTATGAGTGAGATATGCCCTTTGGAAGTTGGGTAGTTGGCAGGGAAATCCGTCCGGAAAATGTAAGAGTATTTTGGTTTTTTCCCTAACCAATTCTTTTGGTTATATTAGTGGGTTGTACTGATATTTAGATCAGTTTGTCCCATTTTAAGAGAGTGAGAGCAAGGGTTTGAGAGTGAAGAGGAGAAGAAGAGGAAGAAGAAAAGATCAAGCTAGGATTCGACCAAGATCATCGTGGATATCATCGGGGGTGATCCCTACTAGGTATGTGAGTTCATATTGTTGGGTTGATTCTTTCCCCCACACACCAAACTAGTTTGATTATTGAGAAAATATTGGTTGTGTTGTTGAAGTTGTTGGTTGTGTTGTTGATGTGTGATTGTGTGGAAGTCTTGTTGATTTGAGACATGTTTCCGGGTTAAATCTATTGTATGTTGAGGGGTTTGATGTCTCTAAGTGTTTGGTGTTGGAACCTTTGAAGTTAGGGTGGTTTAGAGTTGGGAAAAAGAAGAAGAAAAGTCGAATTTTCAGGGAAAAGAGGTGGCGCGTCGCGCCAGCCAGCGCGCCACAAAGTGTGTTCTGAAATTTTGCCCTTGGGGCGCCGCGCCTTGCAGAGCGCCTCAACTGGGCTTCTGAACTTTGAGGGCTGGCGCTCCGCGCCTTGCAGAGCGCCAAGGACGCCAAGTTTTCCCTTTCATTCCCCACTCTTTCATGCATGTTCCTTGGTATTTTACCTATGTTCCATAGTTGTTTCCAACACTCCAAAGTACGTCTAAACGTCAAGAATTCGTCCATAAACATGTGATCATATACCTTGAATCCATAATTCAATTCAAGGCGAGTTAGGATCAAAGTCAAGTGAAGTTAAGAAGTAAGTCAAGCAAGTTTTCAAAGTTGTTCAAGAGTCTTTATTGAACGTTTTAACTTCATTTAAGGCTCAAGTTTCAAGTCAAGTAAAGAGTATAAAGTTTGAAGCTAAGTAAAGAGTCTTGAGTTTCAAGTTAAGCTAAGAGTTTAAAGTTGAGTTCATTTCTCAAAAGTTAGTAGGGAACTAAGTATTCCCAAAGAAGTTTATAAATGTTTTTACATTTGAGTAAGAGAGGAACTATGTTTTCCAAAAGAGCCTTTGGGCTAAGCTTTGA